>MJUT01012167.1:634640-655872 GCA_002080005.1 Gigantidas platifrons | reverse complement strand
TACTATTCAAATTCAAGCTCATTTGGTGGGAGTGACCATGGAGAATGTGGCTTTCCTGGTGTTGAAGGTGTGTTTACCTCTATGTTTTATTTATATTAATGATGGCCATGTTGGTCAATTGCTGGAGTCATTGGACACATTTTTGAATTGTGACCACTATAAGGACAATCCAAATCAAGAGTGATTTATTTTGGCTATTAAATGGTTCATAGATTTGTAAATGCATTTTTTGAAAATAAAGACTAATTTGCATACTCTGTAAAAATCATCAAAATTCTCAATTTCATAGAGAAACATGGAATATATGTTTTTAACACATAATTATCATATACCAATAGTTCAAATTTCAGCTGTTTCCAGATAAAAATAAAGCCATGTTGCCATATAAAGGAATTTCTATTTTTAGAAAGAGCAGCCATTTCAGATGGAGGTTGGGTCTGCCTATCAAAATTTTGGGACCACCCAATGGCTATTCTAGTAACGTTCAATTTAACTTGTCTTTCAGTTGAAACATTCCAGTCAGTATTTGACAGAAGCAGAAGTAGAAGTCTCAGTGGTATCAGAGATGATATTCATGATTTTTTTGGGTCAAAATAAGCCTAATTTGCATATGTTCTTCATAAAATGTCTGAATGGTTTCTTAAAAACCTGTAATATATGGCATACTACTTTGCAAAATCAATTAATAATCAGTTGTTTAGGCTCATTTGGTGGAAAATGTGGCTTTTTTTTTTGGCTCTGCATGTGTTTTCCCCCAATGTCGTGATCATATGGCAGTTGGATTTACAACTACCTATACAAACAGACCCAATCACCACTAAAGTTGTGATATCGAATCCCGTTCATGGTGAGGTGTACTCGATACAGCATTATGTGATAAAGTTTGTCAGTGACTTGCAGCAGACCGATGGTTTTCTCAGGATACTCAACCAATAAAACTGATGCCATGATATAACTGAAATTTGTTGAAGTGGCATTAAGCACCACAATCCTACTCCCTCTATGTTCTATTTACAGAATACACAGCCATGTTGGTTGGACAGCATATTTATCCGACATGTTTTTTTAGGAATAATACCCTAAGGATCATTCAATCCAAGTTTGTTTTAAATTGGCCTTATGATGTCAGAGTAAAAGATTTTTAGAAGGTCCAGAGGTAATGGCAGATGGCAAAAGCTCACATGATCATTTGTGTCAGATGAGCTAAAAAGGCTAAAGCTTGTTCACATTTTTATCCCATTTATTATGCTTTTTTCTTCTATAAACCAATTAACAACATTCTTGTCCATCATTGCAATTGGTTGAGACTACACAAAAACCCACCAATCATATGTAACACAGCAAATTGCATACATTAACAAATCTATTGCCAAGGTTTTACCAATGCCATGTGATCATTTGCCAATCATTGAAAAAATTTTAATTATTTTTTAGGATTTCTTACTTATCTAAATGCTGAATTATTGATCATACTATCATTTTTTTATTTAACATTTGTCAAATTTTGTTTCTTGCAATTTTTTTTTATGTTTTCTCTTCAAAACTAGAAATTTCAATAACCATATATATTTTGCAATATTCATGTCTGTTTTTTTAATTGGCAATATTGATATTAGAAAAAAACAAGAAGAAGTACCATATCAGAAAGGATGTTCTTAGACCATCTGTCAAAATATTAATTTCATTTCTTGGATCAATTTCGTGTGCGATTTATATTTTAGAAATAACACCATCAACACCAACCTTAAATTAAAAAAAAACAACAAAAACATCTAAATGTTATTTGTTTGTTTGTTTGCTGATTAGGGACCATATGACAAATAGGTGATCACATGACACAATGGATCATCACATGACACAATGGACCATCACATGACACAATAGCCCATCACATGACACAATGGCCCATCACATGACACAATGGACCATCACAAAGCAACAACACATTAATAATAATAATAATGTTTTAACAAATAATGTCAAATAAATAATAATGAAATGTTTACATATAAACACAAGAGTATATAGTGTATATTTGTTCTAATTGAAGGACATAATTACTGTAACATACCTTGTATCATTATAAGGTTCTTGAAATATACACAAACATTACATTAATACAATTTTTGACTTGCTGTCTGTATTCATTATATTGACCCTGTATATGATATAAACGTACAAAGCAGTATTTACAATTCACTCTTTATTACTGATTAGATCAAAATAATGGCCACTTTATCTGTTCCTCTTCTATCTCTTTACATACTATAAAGAGGGCCAGGCATATATTGTGGAGACTAAATTAGGGTGCAGCAATTGATAGACATCAGAGAGCAAGATGGGGGAAGAACCATCCATTGGATAGTAGAAAAATTTTGACTGGCATGGGTACTTTTTTACGTATAAAAGTGGTAGGTAGCCTCCATGGAGATGAGAGCCACTTTCAGGTAATGTTCAGCTTTATCATAGTAATTGATTTTCAATAGAAAAATACTACTGGATCGACAATATTTATTAACCATGTGTCACTTGTCCTACATTGGCTGTCCAATACAAAAAAAAATTGAAAAGGGACCTTAAATAATATGAGCTTGTGGAAACAAAAAAATAAAATTTCAAAGAAAATAAAAGAAAAAGTGCACATCAGTAGGTTATGAGAATGAATGGGGTCCAATTTGGAAAAAGTACATCTACTATGGTAAGTTATAGATAACCAATAAAATGACCGCACTGAAATGAGCCCTCTGTGGAGCCTCCGCTACCCAGTCTATACATAAACAAACAAAATAGATGAAATGAGTCATGATGATCAAATAACGCTGTCATGGATTATAATACTTTACCAGATCTTAATCAGGAAACCTGTTTTATAATTTTGGAATCACGAGTATTTTTCAAGACAAAAAATTGCATCCAATGTAGAACGTTTGTTCAAGAGTAAAAATATAATCAACATTAGTTGTGCAAACGATAACAATCATTTTTATGGTTTTAGCAGAATATATTTATCTAATCCAAATGGAAACCTTGTGACAAAAAATATGGTGGAAAAGAACTAGAAATAATAGAACATTTTTTGGCCCCCTAAATATGAAGTTACTGATTCTTTTCTAACAAGTAATACAGGCTTGATCTAATGTATCCATGTTCTACACATTTCTGACTTAAACAAATGTCATGATATAAAAGATGTTTCATTACTACCCATATTTTAAATAGCCAAATTGTCCAAATAAACACACTTTTCAAAGAAAAAATATTGCATGAAATTACATGCGAGTTCTGAGAATGAACAATAATATTTTTACTGAGCAGCTAAATTTTAATAATCATATTTATGGGGCAAAAATCTGGTCAATAATGTTCAATTTTGAGCAAAACTGTGGATCTAAGGTAAAATTACCACATGATCATCTAACCTCTCATTGCAAACTAGGATGTCTCATGTTCTACAAACTCTTGCAAATAATTCATAATAAAAATGTAGTTTAAATTGGTAATTTTTCTGTGTAAAAGAAGCATAAGGAGTCCTTTACTATTATCAAAATAACAAATAAATATAACCTCCAGTCTCAAAGCTTAAATAATTCTTGACAAATTTAAATGCTATTGACCAGTAATATAATTAAATATGCTGAGATATGAAAAAATGGGTTATTGCTTTTTGGAAAATGCAGAAAACAGGAATATAAGTTATTCTAATTTAACTAATTACAAAAATTGCATGTGCAAATTTGGAACAGGTGGTGTTGAGAACATACTAATGAATGAATTTCTATACATATGATACACCAGTAGTTTTATCTATGACGTGATATTGCACTGTATTTAATAAAGCATTGTATTTCAACTTTACTCTTCATCCCATAAAATTCTAATGCAAGCATCAAATATTTACAATTGGTTTTAGTTTTAATTAAAATTGAGTCTGAATTCATATAATTTATATTATATACTTATAATTATGTATTGTAAACCTATGAATGACGTTTTTCTTTAAATTCAAGTTTTGTTTGAACGAAAAGTTGTAGTAGAATTACTTCGACTGCAGAACAAAGAAGTTCTGCAACTAATTCTGTATGAACTAAAAAAACGAAATACTGCAGAACAAAGAAGTTCTGCAACTAATTCTGTATGCACTAAAAAACGAAACAAGTATATAAAAGCGAAAAGCACAAAACTGAAATCAAAAGAGTATCATTATCAAAGGTTTACATGAGTGCCCTATATGTAATACATGTACATAAAACAATGGTTTGACATGGGCATATTATGTCTTATACTATCCAAATAGGCATATTATGTCTTAAACTATCCAAATGGGCATATTATGTCTTATACTATCCAAGTCTTTATAGGTCTTAGTTGACTCGTTGTGTAAATTATTCCAAAATTTAAATTAAAAAAACTTAAAATCCTCAAATATAAAACAAACTAGTTTTTACTGACACAAAACTGTGATAAAATGGAAAAAAAACTATCATTTGATTAAAAAAAAAAAAAAAAAATACTTGTAGATAATACTTGATGTGTATTCATATAAGGTCCTTTCTTTCCCAGGCATTTGTTTATACAATACAACATCATAGCAGTGTATATATATATGTCTAACATCTAAAGCAGTATTGTTTGTATCAGAATGGATGAAATGTCTCAGTGTAAAATGAATTGGCAAGATATTTACAATAAAATAAAGATAATTACAATAAACACAGAGATCAATCATATTCCCTATAGGTATATAACTAATGGAGGATGCTTGAAGGGGGAGGTATATATAATTAATGGAGGATGTTTGAAGGGGGAGGTATATATTTTTTACAATTTACCAACTAATGGAGGATGTTTGGAGGGGGAGGTATATATAATTAATGGAAGATGTTTGAAGGGAGAGGTAGAGTATTATACCTTCAATCAACATTTAATTTCACATCTCTTTGTAATGCTATTTCCTTCTTTTTTTTAAATGAAACTTGGTCATTTCTCTGGATTTTGAATTGAACTTCATTTTTTTTTTACAATTTACCAACAATTTCATAAAATTTGACACTTATTATCAAAAAATAATTTGTTAATTTCCTGTAACTTTGATATATATGTTATTTAATATAAACCATTTTTAGCTCACATTCAAACAGAACAAAGTAATTATCTGAACACCTTTGTTGAATGTGTTTTTTTTTTCGTCAACTTGTTTTTACTTCTACAAATAGTATGGCATTACAAAAACAATATGGTAGTCTATCATTGATAAAGTAAGTAAAAAACAGATATGCATCAATTACCTACAAAACATTGACTAAAAATAAACAGTTCACCAAGAATGCTTTAATATCTACTTTAAACAGAACAGATTCCCTTAGTTACTTTATCCAGCCAACCCAATGCTTATTGAAATAACTCACATCTATATATATTTTTAATGTTTAAAGTAAAATTCACTAAAATATTCCTTAAAGATCTTAAAAATGTACAAGAGATTAAACCTCATCGCATGTACTTACAAAGCAAAAATCTGACTATAAAATACACAAGACTAACAAATCTGGTCAGGTTTCTTCATTAATTACAGCTAAAAATAGATCTATTAGACATTCAATAGAAAATGTAATTAACATAGATAGTGATGAGGAATATAATGCTCTTGACAACAGGTAACTATACCTATAACATATATAGATAGTGCTGTTTACAGGTAACTATACCTACAACAGGTATAGATAGTGCTGTTTACAGGTAACTATACCTACAACAGGTATAGATAGTGCTGTTTACAGGTAACTATACCAGCACTATCTATACCTACAACAGGTATATATATTGCTGTTTACAGGTAATTATACCATGTGAGGACCTTTTGTTTTATCAAACTGACAAATGGTGCCCAATAATTCTAATTGCTATTAATTAATTTCTAATGAGCACAGGCTTTTAATAGTTCAATATAATGTCCTGATTGATGTAATATTTGCACAGATATTGAAATAAGTCTTTCACTAACACACAAAACATCACATTGTCTACACAAATCACCATATTTCTCCTATAAATCACCATATTTCTCTTATAAATCAACACTTTTCTCCTATAAAAATTGTTTCATAATTCAATAAAAGCTGCACAGATAAAAAAAAAAAATGAAACCTAAAACTTCAAGTTTCATATAAAACTATGTATTTTATCAATCCATTCTTGTGCTGTTTTTGCATCACTAGCAATAAAGTGGTACAGTCGTTTACTGGTCTTCAACTACAAAAGAGGGAAAACAATGATTTTTACAATTACAAACATCTATAAATTTATGGTATGTTGGTTTCATGTAAAACATAAGTTAAGCCTTATATAATATGATGAAAAAATTAAGTTTTCATAGCTCAAAGAATGTGTGTCAGTATCTTAAAATCAACAAATTCTCTTTTTAATACTTTGATTTGTCCTATATATATGCAAGCAATCTGAGAAGGTGTCAAATTATTATCTCTTTACACAAGCTAATTAATTTAATCAAATTTATTTGGTGTGGGAAAAATTAAGTAAATGAAAAACAAACAAAAAAACATTTATTTTGCATTTTTTCTTTTTGACATGAATCAAATATTAAAATGGAAGTCTTTATACTCCTTGTACCTATTATTATATCCCAAAGAGAAACAATCTGATGTGAAATGACCCAGAGCAAACTGGTAAAAAGCTGACACTACTTGGTACCATTCATATCTGTAAACATTGGAATCAGTGCCTGATTTAGATAAAGAGAGGCCCTATGCTATTCCACTTGTGAGGCCCCTCCCAATTCCCCAATTTCACGACTGGAGGAAGATGAGAGTTGGATAAAGGCGAATGTGATGAAGGGTGTTTAAAATTCTGCAATATTCTGAAATGGAGTCCAACTGTGTAAGGAAAATTACTGAAGGGTTGTTTAGAAAGTACAGTATGTTATGGCAGCATAAGTGTGAAAGTCCAATAGCAGTGTTAAAATATTATAAACCTTGGCCGGAGGCCCCCTACATCTTGAGGACCTAGGCTTCAGCCTATTGAACCTATATGTAAATCCGGCACTGATTGGAATGTGCTTTCAAGTGTTGACAGTATTATTTTGATGAAATAACATACATAATCTATATTAGTTTAGGAATATGCCTAACGTTCAATTACTACATTTTTTTTTGTATTAGGTTCATATAACGAAGTACTAGATTCACAAACTATGAAAAACTTTAAAAGACAGACATGATTATTTTGTGTATCAAATTTGTTGGTATTGAATGAGACACTTTGTCTACACTTCACAATCACTGGAGTAAAGCTGATGACCGTAACTGTAAATTACGGTCATCCCAAGATGTCGGACATGAAATTAGGTAAGAATCTTTTTTGTCGATTAAATTGTTTCTATAATGTATTTTAAATGACACATGCATTAGTACGATAGTAATCTATGAACTTTTCACAAGGAAATCACAAATTACGACTGAAAAATGTATATGAAAGAGAAAATCCGATTTTAAAAAATCGCTAAGATGACCGTAACCGAAAACCGAGATGACCGTAATTGCGTAATTGCGTAATCGGATTTTCTCTTTCATATACATTTTTCAGTCGTAATTTGTGATTTCCTTGTGAAAAGTTCATAGATTACTATCGTACTAATGCATGTGTCATTTAAAATACATTATAGAAACAATCTAATCGACAAATAAGATTCTTACCTAATTTCATGTCCGACATCTTGGGATGACCGTAATTGCGGTTACGGTCATCAGCTTTACCCCAGTGATAATGCAGTTAAAGCGGTGTTCTTCAGAATAATGGGCATTGTAATTTATGGGAAAAGACTGAAAAAACACAATATGAAGTAAAGAAGCAGCATTGGCAAGCATGCTTCCTAAAAAGGAAGGAAAAAAATATATATGTTGTGAAAATACACCAATATCAAGTTCTTAATAGTGGGTCTAACAATTATTTCTAGCTATGAAGGGTGACAAACTGACCTCAAATGCTGCATTTTCCTCTGATTTTGACTTGAGAGGACCTTGAACATTTTTTATAGGATGAACTGCCTGGACATCAAATAAATCAATGTATCCTTTACAGTTAGGGTCTTCCATAGAATCATAATAACGCATCTGTAAATAAAAAATATAAAGTTCAAAGGTCCTCCATAGAATCATAATAACCCATCTGTAAATAAAAAATATAAAGTTCAAAAGTCCTCCATAGAATCATAATAACCCATCTGTAAATAAAAAATATAAAGTTCAAAGGTCCTCCATAGAATCATAATAACCCATCTGTAAATAAAAAACATAAAGTTGAAATATATCATATCTATAAGTAAGAGTTTCAAAGATAAACCTTGTGACTTCAAAGGCATTAGTTATCTGGGAAGAAAATTTAAAAATCTTTAAATCTAAACATGCCTTTCACTTTTGCTTTTGCAACCAATCAAAAATTTAATTAATTTAAAAAATGATGAAGCAAACATAGGTCCATTGGTTATTAGTGTTCCTATCAACAAGTGTCAAAATTTACAACTACCTGTGCAATTAGCGTTGTGAGTTCGAACACCGTTCCTGGCGAGGTGTACTCGATACAACATTATGTGATAAAGTTTGTCAGTAAATTGTGACATGTCAGTGGTTTTCTCCGGGTTATCCGGTATCCTTCACCAATAAAACTGACCGCCGAGATATAACTGAAATATTGTTGAACGTGGCATTAAACACCATAAAACAAACCAACTAACCAACAAAAAGTGTCAAAAAAGACTGAAGCAAACATAGGTCCGAACCTAATATTAGCATTAGTTATAAGTGTTCATATCTACATGTGTTATGATATTTTACGGTTTCATGTTTATTAAAATATTTGTGACAGCATTTTGTAAACAGCAGAAAATTTGTATCCCCAATGTTTTAAAATAATTTCAACTACAAATTGTGTCCAACAGCATCAAATATTCTCATATTTTCTGTATCCTTAGAACCAGATCAGTGGTGTCATGGCTAGTGTGCTCGCCATGAGTGTGGGAGATCATCAGATCGAGCCCTGGTCAGGTCAAACCAAAGACTATAAAATTGGTATTTGCTGCTTCACTTCTAAACACACAGTATTAAGGTGACTGGTTGGCTCAGAATGAGGATAATGTGTCAGAGTGAAGCAACATGTCTACCCACGGACTGTTGTTTCAATGAGACAACACCATGAAAATCCAACCGAGCATGTTGGTCTAGTACAAAGTAGACATCATCATCATCTCATCGACATGTAACTTGGTCTCGCCAGGGTATACCTGAAAAATAGCTCACTTGGCGTTAAACAACAATCACTCACTGACTCTTTAGACAATCACTCACTGACTCTTTAGACAATCACTCACTGACTCTTTAGAACTAACCTGGTGTTTAGTTGAATCCAGTACAAACCACCTTTGTTTCCATCCTTTGAGCAGTGCACCTTTTTTATACAGATATCCTTCCAGTGTACGATGTTCACTGTTACTAGTTGAACTAGTAAAGTTCTCATAACTTGGGTGGGCACCTGTTAACCCTACAGCTGTATAAATAAATAGCACAATTTTAGCACAATCTATACTAATGACAATCAATTTAGATTAACATGACGGTTGTCACTAGTGGAGCAGGAACTGCTTACCCTTCTGGAGCACGTGAGTTCACCCCCAGTTTTTAGTGGGGTTTGTGTTACTGGAGCTTTAGTTTTATATGTATGTTTTGCAGATCGTTGTTTGTCCTTTTGTACTTTTGGTGATTGTGTTGTCTGTCCTGCAATTTACGGATTCTGATTGCCCCTTTGGTATCTTCAAACTCTTCTTAATTTCAAAAGATAAAACAGCAAGCCTTATATCATGCTTTAAAGTACTATGTTTTGCTGTTTCAAGACTGATTTCGTGGAGATTTATGTCCGTGTTCTCACAGTGTCTTGATATTTTTTTTTGTGTGTATGTACGTTGATCCCAAATATGTGCAAATTGTGTATGAAATAAATGTTTAATATATAATATTAAATTTTCATTTAAATTATTTAATTTGCTAATGAACATTAGGAGTGCAGTCAACACATTTTCATGTACCGTAAATTGGGATATTTTGGCCGTATTTTTATTTTGGTTTATTTGGTGCCTCTCTCTAAAGTGCCAAAATTAAACACACCAAAAAATAACATCTGCTAAAATAAAAAATACCAATATTTTATAAAAGTACTAGTACGATATTGATCTTACTCAAACTAATCAATCTTAAAATTATCAATAGTATTCACAACTCAAGTATTTATGTTTTCCCCGCAAGTTGTGAGTAGATATCAGGGTCATGTGGTAAATTAAAAATTTAGTAGAATTCGTAAGCTCGTAGCCATTTGAATCAAAATGTCGTCGAAGTCAATATTGCAGTTTTTTCAACCTAAACAACATGATTTATTAGTCCGGGATTAGTTGACAGTACCAATGTTGATAAACGTACGGCTGATCTTTGCAATGAGAAGCAAGAAACTATATGTTAAAGGGATATTAAAGCTCATTTTAACATATATTTTTTCAACTCGTGACGAAGGTTGTTTCTTTTCAATTTAATTGTAAAAACAATCCAAAAATACTTTGCACGCCCATATAATCCCTAATATCGTTAAAATATCACTTAAAAGGGTTGAAATGAATTTTTGTCCAGGAAGCAACAATTCAATTATTGGAAAAACCCCGAGAAAACCGCAAGATATGACAGAATTATCAACGAATTATGTCACTTTTACAAAGTTTCATTGATAAAAACTGGGTTAATGCTTCATAAATATCATTTATAGAACCAATTGCAAGTTTTCATGAGATACAAAAAACTACCAAAATGAGCTTTAATATCCCTTCAATCATCAATTTAGCTCTAGGGTCTTAATCATTGACATTTTTATTGTATGATTAGTATACCGGCAGTCATCAGTCAAATAAATTGTTATATAAACATGAGACGGATTTCACATCTGTTGTAAAAACACTTATTGACAAACGTTAATTAAGGTAGACTATGCAATATAATTGTGAATTTGAGTTTTATGTTGTTTTAAAGTTCATCTTATCATCTTAGCTAATAAATATTTTATCACTATTTATTAATTTTCATCCACAAATAATGCCATCGGGAAAAAGTATTTGTATTTCGTCCGTTTCCAATTTCTTAGTTACTTTTTTAAACAAACTTCCGGTGAGATACCGGTGGTATTTGATTTCAAGTTTTTGATCTACGATAAAATAAAACATTGGTCACGAGAATTTATTTTTTTCTAACCATTTGAAAAGCACCAAAATAAAACAATTATCTTTTGGAAAGCACCAAAAGTAAACACACCAAAATTAAACATCCACATTTTGACAGAAAACCCCCAAAATATCCCAATTTACGGTATTTAATATAATTTGATTTTGATTTTTGGTGTTTTAATGCCACTTTCAGCAATATTTCAGCTATATCATGGCGACCAGTTTTAGTAGTGGTGGAAGAAGCCAGAGTGCCCGGAGAGAACCACCGACCATGGGCAAGTAACTGGCAAACTTTATCGCTTGCGGCTGCGAGCCGAGTGCACACTTATTTGTAATTTACAAAGCCGGGCGCGAACCCACGTCATATTGGTGATAGGCTTGTATGAGTTGTTAGGTCATCCAACTACCTAACTCATTGAGCCACCCGGGCCCTTGTATTTAATATAAAGTTTGTCATAAAATTAAAGAGTCATAATTATCGTCCAGACATTTAATAGATGAATACATTCAAATTATTAAACATAACCAACGATAATAACTTGTATTTTAATCACATTAAAAAAACTTACAATAAATAATTCAACAAAATATTGAGATACTGTTAATTACAGAAGAAACAAGTTTACCTTGAGCAGGTAACCATCTTATTAACAACAAGATGTTGCAAGCTACGTCGTGCTAAGAATACCCCCACTCGTTCATTTTTAAGTCGCACGGTAAACAGGAAGTAGATGTGCGGTAAACCTGGAAAGGGGAGACACAGTACAAGTCACCATGCCAAAGCTATATATCAAATATAAAATTATTTCTTCCAGTAGAAGCTGAGATAACTGTTACGACAGTTTTCATTACGGCAAACATGAAAAATTCTAAGTCGCACTGTAAACAGGAAGTAGATGTGCGGTAAACCTGGAAAGGGGAGACACGGTACAAGTCACCATGCCAAAGCCATATATCAAACATAAAATAATTTCTTCCAGTAGAAACTGAGATATCTGTTACGAAAGTGTGAATGGAAGGACGGATGGACAAACGTACAGACGGATGGATGGATGGATGGATGGATGGATGGATGGACGGACGGACGGACAGACGGACGGACTGACGGACGGACGGACAAGGTGATTGCAATATAGCCCCCTCTCTATGAGTGGGGGTATAAAATGTACATACCTCCTGCCACAGAGCTTGTCTCTGATCCTCCACCTCTTGACACATTAGAGCTACTATTACTAGTTTCAGACACTATTTTTAACTTTGTACAGTTCTTTGGGACATGAGACATACATTTTTCATGACAATTATATCCACAGTCAGCACAATGCATTCCTGAAATTTAAAGAGACAATTTAGGAAACAAAACATTTTTTGTGGCAAGCTATGTCCAACAACCCTGGTATTACGATTTAGATTTAGCACAAATAAGTAATGGTTTTAATTTGTAATGAAATATTATGATTGTATAATGCAGAAAATTTACTACAATATATATATTTAATGTGCCATGCAGGGATATACACTAACTTTTGAACCATGGTCGCCACCTGGTCTCCTAACTTTCATTTTCAAGGAGCCCAACAAATAATTTAGGTGCCCAGCTTTTTTTTCAGGTAGATTACAGATATGGTAAATCAGATATTTTAACAATATCTCCATTTTGACAAGTCAATTTTGACTTGTTTTTTAATTGTTTTTTTTTTTAATAATTCCTTTAACTTGTTCCTTCAGTATTCTGTTGCGGATATATGTTATATGTGTTTTAAAGTTAATCACCAATTTTAATCTTATACTGTATACTGTATTTATGAATATGATTAAAATAAAATCTGAAAGAATTAGAAATATGACTTTCATTCTTTTAATTTTCAGTTGTGGTTTGCTTAGCCATAGGCTCTGAAATAGTTGAAATATATTGCCAACAAACAATTATGCATTGTCATTTGGCCATGTAAAATTGATTGTTGGTTTCCCCTACCATAGGAAAATTTTAAGGACAGGCTTGCATGCAGGGTTTTTTTCTTCAAGAGATGTTAAACCACAAATTCAAAATGAACAAACATGTGTCTTATGGGATGTAGAATATGCTTACCACCAATGGTACACCTGGTCTCACTGTTGGTCCTATAATGGTATAAAGGAGTGTGTTGTGTTAAAATTTTTGTTTTTTTCTTGTTTCTGTCAAATCGGTGTTTTGGTATCTTTCCCGTGAAGGTCACAAAATAAATCATAAAGGCTTTTGCTAAGCCAATAAAATTGCATCACTCATATTTCGTTGATAAATGCGTATATTTCTGTAAATAGTCAGAACGGTTCCACGGGGCACATCACTGGTGGCCATTTTATCCATAATGTACGTCACATACAGGTTTTAAATCATGATCATTTTACCGATATCCTAAGCGCTTTGGCTATCTTAGAGTTAGAATAGAGGGCTGATGTGTTCATTTTATTTTATTGTATTTATTAGTAATAGTAATAAAAGATAACGACCCGGCGGCAATAAATTGACTTGGGGAAACCGACAATCATGTCTCAGGGATAATTCTACTGACACCGCTGATTTCGATATACCATTACCCAAATATGTAAAATAAAAATCGGAAACCAGTCGCAATTTTGGTACGTCTAAAAACCGGTGCGGGAATTAATAATTCTTGACATCGCTCCCAAAATTTTCAGTCGTCACCTGGGCGAGAAGTAATCGAGTTTTCACTCGCCCAATACAATTTTAAGTCGCCTTGGGCGACTGTTAGTGTAGATCCCTGCCATGTTTATTACAGGAGTCGATTCATGCTTTTAGGGGCTTTTTTGTTTTTGTTTTTTGTTTTTTGTTTTGTTTTGTTTTGTTTTTTGTTTGCCTCATATTATATAGTGTTATTACGGTTATATTGTCCAGACACAGTATGGTAATTGGATTTACCTGTTATTCCTGTTAGAGTCTAGCTTAACTAAGAGTTGTGAGGTTAACAGACCAACTCCCATTAATGGTGAGATGTAGTACATAAAAACGTAGGTACAATGATGTCAATGTATGTACCTTAGTGTGCACTGTGCATTTCTGGAATAACCTTCATCATGTACACTTACAGTAAAAAAAAACATACAACATTTTATAATTAAGTTTGGCAGTGACTTACAGAAGGTTAATACTATATTTCTTGAAGGTTCTCTGTTACATCATACAAATACAACTGACTTTCATAACACTACTGATATATTGTTGAAAAAAGCCATAAAATGCACATAATCCACCAGTAATAATTCAATTTTGTACAATATTACTTTAATTTCCAAATTAACCAGAACAAGATGTTGCACGCTATGTCGTGCTAAGAATACCCCCACTCGTTCATTTGTAAGTCGCACAGTAAACAGGAAGTAGATGTGCGGTAAACCTGGAAAGGGGAGACACAGTACAAGTCACCATGCCAAAGCCATATATCAAATATAAAATTATTTCTTCCAGTAGAAACTGAGATGACTGTTACGAAAGTGTGAACGGACGGACGGACAAGGTGATTGCAATATAGCCCCCTCTCTAAGAGTGGGGGTATAATTTCATATACAATGTTGTGGATTACCAAGATAACTTTTCTAATATATTTGGTTTCAGTTGGTTAGGTGGTTTATGAGGAAGAGATTGATAGGTAAAAAAAAAAAAAAAAAGATACCCACAATTGTCACACTTTCTACCCATTTCATTTAGATGTAACACATTTTTTTTTTCTTCAGAAATTCCAATTTCTGACCTTTCATTATACATTATTATGTTGTTTTTTTAAATCCCATGGTGACCCTTTTGTAATATAATCAACACATCTATTTAAACAAGGGCAAAGCAAAGCGTGGCGTATCCCCTCGCCTAAAAATTTGACCCGGTGACCGTGACCTTTGACCTTGAAAATCAATAGGGCTCCAGATTCTCTTAAGGACTTAGTATGTACCAAGCTTGGTCAAAATCCATTGAATGATGTTGATTCTAGAGTGTTCACAAGGATGTTATGCAGTAAAAAATTGACCCGGTGACCTTGACTTTTGACCTATGACCTTGAAAATCAATAGGGTTCCAGATTCTTTTAAGGACTAAGTATGTACCAAGTTTGGTCAAAATCCATTGAAGGATGTTGATTCTAGAGTGTTCACAAGGATGTTACGGAAGGACAGACGGAGAGAAGGTCAGACGGAAGGAAGAACGGACGGTAGCATTACTATATCCCTTCGCAATTTCGTTGGCGAGGGGATCAAAAAGGAAATTGTAAAAGTAACAGAGATCCTCAAGCTGAGTTGCCATTCATTATTAGAACTCTTTATAAAACATTCTGATTTACATCTATTTGATTTGATTTGATTTGATTTATTGTGTTTAATGCCACTTTGAGCAATATTTCAGCTATATCATGGCGACCAGTTTTAGTGGTGGAAGAAGCTGGAGTACCCGGAGAGAACCACTGACCATGGGCAAGCAACTGGTAAACTTTATTATTTGCGGCTGCGAATCGAGTGCACCCTTTTCTGTAATTTACAAAGCCGGGCACGAACCCACGGTGTATTGGTGATAGGCTTGTATGAGTTGTTAGGTAATCCAATTACCTAACATATTGAGCCACACAGGCCCTTCATGTCGTTTGAAAGCAAAAAAAATTCCCCAAATATATTCATCACTTTTTTGGTTTAAGTTTATGGTGTTTAACCCCACTTTCAACAATGTTTCAGTTATATCGTGGTGGTCAGTTTTTTTGGTAGAGGAAACCAGACCAGAGAAAACAACCGACCTGCCACAAGTCACTGACAAACTTTATCACATAATGTCGTATCACTTTAGCAGGACTCACAACGTTAGTGGTGATAGGCACTGATTGCATAGGTAGTTCTAACTTTTTTTTAGAGTAATATATGTAAGAAATAGAACTACTATCAGATTTTGTGATAATAAATTTCTAACACATTTTGCTTTATCTGTCTAAATAATAAAAACAAATTAAAAAAAATTAAAAAAAATACAAATGTGAGTTTCTTCCCAGTAATGTTAGGGTTATGGTGTTTAATGCCACTTTCAACAATGCCAGTAATGTACATGATATATAATTACCATCAGGGTGAATAACCAGTATAGTTGGTACCCCTGCTATACCAAGAATCTCTGTTAAATCTACAAATGGAGCATTACTGTTCTCTGGTTTTCTCATAGAACCTGAAATTATAAAAAAAAAAATATATATATAGATATACATGTATATGTAAATTATGTGCTCAATTTCAAAATATATTCTTTTACTTCATACAGTAAAAATGTAATTAACAGTTCTGTAAAATTGTTGAATATCTGTAAAATCATCCCAAATCTACACAACAGGAAACTGCTGATATTACTTTATGGATTTATGTGATATCACAGTGAAACAGTAAGTGATATTATCACAGATAGGGAACATATGATGCCAGCTGTCGTAGTTTTCTAAACTTGAACTCTAATGACAATTAATACTGACTATAGTATATTAACATGCCACATGATATATATAATCCCATACAGTCTTATGTGAAATTGCACAATGACTTGTACTGTGCCACATTGACTAGAAAAGGCCACTCTAATTTGTAGAATGTAATATAAAATTTAGTGACTAATGACGTACCAGCTGTTGTAGTTTTCCAGACTTTGCTACTGGCCTCATCTATTGAGCTGGCACACTGACTTGTACAATGCCACACGGACTTGTCCTCTCTCCATCCACTAGATGTTATTTTGTGTATTAGAGACTTCCTATTGGATGATGCTATTGCATTAACACCACATGACACTGCTATAAAGTTGTACTGTTAGAAAAAAAATAATATTGAACTGTATGAAAACAATAACAAATAGCTACTGAATTATCTCCCTTTATCTACTGTTTCAACATTTCCTGTACTATAACTATGTCTGTCACATTTTATTACATAATCATATAATTTTACAACAAACTAACGAAATCTGCATAATCCTGCACATATTGTTTAATAACATCAGATAAATCATTTGTCAAATATGTTTGACCTAGGAGAAATAGTTGATGAGAAAAAAAAATCATTGTGCAAAAATCAATATCTATTGCACATCGTTTCATCAATGAGACACATACAAAAATGGACATATCACATATAATTATCTACAAACATGTATTTATTTACCTGTGAAGAATTCTCCTTTGCAAATCTTGTGTAATAATTAATGAACTGCTGAGAAGAAAGGCACCTTCAAAAAAACATATTAGATTTTAATATTTTAATTATGTTATTAATGAAGAAATACAAATTTTGCATATCATATCCATAACAACAATATTAAATTATCAATAAAGACATAATATAATAAATACAAAAGTAATACAGTTCTCCTACTGTTATAAGCTCCTTCTATCATTCACAATGTCAGATGCACTGAAATAGTAAAATACTACTAAATTGTCCCCCTCAATAGAGCCCATTCCTTGTATAAGACCACTATTCCACCGTAGAAGGGGTGGTCTTATATGAGGGGGGACAACTGAATTTAGCTGACAGTTGAATTTGGTTGTCCAAGGGAATTCATCAAGTTGAGTTAATGAGGTTCCAATGTATTATGAGAGGTAAAGTAATCTGATTCCATAAGTAAATAAAAATAATATATTATTGTTGATTTGTTATGTGAGAATGGATTTCTTAGGTCAATATCACATCAAAGGTGAAGCTGGAGATGTGAGATGACATAAGAAGTCTATTTCGAGCAAAACCTATCAAGGATTTAACAAGGTGGCGCCAGTTTCGTCAATATATTGTCACATATCTTAAACTAGAAATCATAGATAACGTTTGTATAATACTTCGTCACTTGATAATAGATATTAATTGTGTAAAGATCAAAAAGACAATTGGTAAATCACCAATAAAGCTACTTACCAAGGTGTCCAAAAGAGAACTGCGGTAGCAAACTGTTTAGTGTGAGTAGCCAGAAAAGGTTTGTATTCACCATCAAATATGTCCAATAAACTACATGATGGCGGTGGTACTCGTTTCTTCAGTAATCCTTGGTTGGCTAACTTTTTAGCAGCTTGTCGCTCGTAAGCCAATGAATCAGAAAATCTACAACATCCTTGATTTGGCCATCTGAAAATCACAAATAACATGTTATTGTGTTTTTTTTTACTGTAAGTCTGGTGTTTTTGTGTTGATAAATACTGTATAATCATAGGGCTTTTTTTTTTTTTTTTATAAAGTTACTGAAGTCTGGTATTTTTGTGTTGATAATACTGTACAATCACAAGGCTTTAAGAACTAGAAATATAGCCAATAATTAACAGACAATAATACATTTCTCTGACAATACACCAATGTTTGGACAGGTTTATTAATTTGGCTTTCTAAACATTGAAAATGTAAAAATAAGAAATGACAACACATTTGTAGATGGAAATGCTTTAAGTAAGAGTATACAACCCAACTTATAGATTCTTAAAGAGAATAAACTCAACCCTAACTGGTCTCTTTAATTTATTTTTGAAGAATCACATTCTCTATCACACAAACAGCAATGCCATGTGCCATTATACAAACAGCAATGCCATGTGCCATTATACAAACACAAAATTCTGCAGTCATACAAAAATACAAGGCAGCATTTGCTACAATTAAAATAGAGAAATCAATATAGCTTCTGAAAATTTGTATTAATATTGAAACTACAATATAAATTACTACATTTTTGTGTAACAAACCATCTTTCTATAAAAGACATTAAAATAAAAGTAGTTTTCTACTGATAATATAGATACTAACTTGATTCCATCAGAATGGACAGCATGGTAACAATAGAAGGCAAATGGTCGAAACTGTTCTGACAACAATTCTACAACATTGGAATCTTCACTAGTGGCTTGTGGTTTTTCTGTCATAGATATCATGGAAAGTTTGTAGACAGGTTGTTCTACACTCAACTGTTAATAAAAAAAAATATTTATGTATTAAACTTTAAACAGTGTAAAAAAAAAAATTTAATTTACAGGGAATCCTGTTTAAACCAAACTTTAATGTAGGAAATCTCGGCTTGTCCCAAGAAAGTTCATTTTAGACAGGTTTTTAAACACTGCATTTACAATTCCTTTACATGTATTGCTGACTTTTAGTTAAGAATATTTTCTGAGATAAAATTTTATAATTTATGTCTCATGTAACTCAGAAAGTAGATTTTGGGTTATTTTGATAGAAAAATTTGAATAAAATCCTATTCTTACTATCATGTACCAAAGTTCAGTTAGCTAATTTAATATTTTTTCTTCAACACAACTTTCATTTCACTGAATCAGGTTTGCAATAAATGGGAAATATTCATTCAAGATCATCATATCAAAATATGGCAAATGTTTTAGTGACAAAACATGATGTGAAATATACTATTTTTCAATTTTCCCAGTCATGTTTTTTTTTTATTTTATTTTTTTGTAGCTATAATATTGACATGGCAAATAAATACAGAATATTAGGCATTTTGTTTTTGGGACTGACTTTATCAAGGGGTATATCAGGTGAGCCGGAACGGCGAGCCTGATATACCCCGTGATAAAGTCAGTCCCAAAAACAAAATGCCTGATATTCTGTTTATCGGTAATTTATAATAAACTTTCAAAAAAATAATAAAATGAATTCTTTAAAACAATATTTTGATGGGATTATTTTTTTGCGGATGGATCTGGTTTTGTAAATGTGATTTGGTTCTGGCACACGAGGTTCATTCAAAAACTAGTTAAAGAGGCGGCAAGATGTGTTTTTTACTATTTGACATGTGTTGTACATTATGATGGTTTTGTTGGATTTAAGTGTGTTTTGAAAATTATAATGTTCTAATATGATACCGGTAAGCAATTTTTGTCATAAAAACTTGTGCTAAAACCGTATCGAATACGTTTCACTGAAATATTCTGAATGTAGGTCAAATCTGTAATAACATCCATAATAATCCCAATAGGAAGGCATTTAAGATTTTATGTTATTAATTTTAGAAAGTTAATTATAGACACCGGCACAAAGTCAGTTGAGTCTTCCCTGTTACTGATCAGTGCTATGTTGTATTAAATTTTAGCTCTTTTCGGTAATTGGATTGATTTCAATTTTAAGTCATCATTAGATATTGCAGTGTATATATAAGCCTAAGGATATTCAATCTTTACAAAGTAGTTATTTCTTGGTTTTCTATCATTTTTGTATTTTTACATGCTTTGAATAATTTCTTCTTGTACGCTAACCCTTTGTTTACGATAGTAACGAAAATGACATTGACCTTTTCCCATATTATTGATTTTGATGACGCAACCAATCTTTTTTTAAAACAAGTATATTCATGCACGGTAGTTGACGCATGCTTAATATGGACTGACCTAATAATTTTGATATCACGACCAGTACGTTGAGATAAGCTTTATCAATCGACACACTTCAAAGGAAAACTACACAAATTACAGATAAAAATGAAAGCACCAAAGGTGATGTTAAACGATCGAAATGCTTGCATGTAGATTTTTTTGCATGCTATGCACAATCGCAAAATATAAGTATACTTCTAGAAAAAGATGTCAAACTTTGAAATAGTAAATTGAGAGCAAACTCCAGAGACATCAATATGTTATTCACATAAAACAGCTTTTTATCCAATGTTCCAGAATATGTTACATTTTCTTGTATATACATTTGCATATATATAATAGTGAAAATTTTGTCAGCATGGCCAAGAGTGAAAGACCTTGGTAAGTCTGCTATTAACAGGAAACCTACCTCGTCTGAATTATCATTTACAACTCCTTTAAAAAACTCATTCCCACAAAATAAAACATACAATGTAATGTAGATGTTCCTTTACCAAAGAATATAATGGGATTAACTTTTTTAACCACAAGCAAACCATTGCTTGTAGTTTTAAAAGTTACAAGCATATTTCAGTGTTATCTGATATTTAAG
>MJUT01012167.1:618506-634461 GCA_002080005.1 Gigantidas platifrons | reverse complement strand
AAGTGAAATATATAGTGTATTCAGAACCATTTGTGGGTTTAATTTTATACCTTGGAAAAGGGAAATATTTTTCTATATGGGGTCTTTTTTGCGGAAGAGGAATGTGACTCTTGAAAAAATTTACAACACTTATTAATAGATTTGACAATGAACTTTTATCCAATGATATATAAAATGTGATTGAAGTTCCAGAATTCTGTTTTAATTTTTATTATATATATATATATAGCCTTCCGAAGACAACATCCGTGTCCTTTCCATTTTCATCTTTTTTGTTTCGAAGCCAACATCAACATTCAATTCCCGGAATTCCCTCATCCATTTACGGACACCTACTGGAGTATTATACAGGTTTTTTTTCAATATTTGTGTCCAAGTTTGTTTGCCGGTTCGATACTTTCATTTCATGTTTATTATTAGGTGGAACATACTTTAAAAGCATGTATTGTTGACATAAATACGTCAGCAGTGAATCAAGGTTAACAGGTCAAAACCTCTTCAGGATTTTCTAGACTTTTCATTAGATAGTATGTCAAACATTAGAGCACGTGTTATCTAAAGCACTGGTTCCCAAGAACAAAACTACGATGGTCGAGAACTAACGACACTGACAAACCAGTTGAATTGTAACCCCCAGCAGCGTAGGATATGAATAGACTATGTTTTAAAATTTATTCTAAATTTAAAAACAGAAAAAACACATTTCGGAACAGGACAAAAGTAGAAAGGTACAATTTTTGTACACTTGCTGAAATATCCACACGCATTTTTTTTTGTTCAAATGTCAATTTTCGAAAATCAAAGTATTTCTAGATATTGAAATATCCATCCGCAAAATCCGCTTTGCAACAAAGAAATACTGATAGATGAGCAAACGTGCATATAAGTACCTGATTTTAAGGGGGATTTATAATATATGAATGTTGCATGCATGCTCTTTCTGATATTTAAGTTACTCGTCCTCTTACAATTGACTCTATATATGGACTATATTTTTGTCTGGGCGGAAGGTTGCGACACATGTTGTGTAAAGCAGTGTCTTCCGGTTTGTATGAGCGCTAGCATTAAACGATATCTCACTTACGTTCGATCGTTTAAAAATTATCATTCTAATGAATAATTACCAAATTTACAACTTATATAATATTTCTATTGCAAAAATTATAAAACAAACTTTCTGAGAAAGATGGAACACAAATCACATAATAATTATTAGACAGTATAAAGATATTTCATTGTATAGAAAACAGACAAAGAAAACATTACTATGTTATAAACTAACCTTGATCCTGACTGTCTTGATTCCTTCATGCATAGCACTACCATATTGTTTGCCATCTATCAACACTTTATATCCAGTTACGACTAGTTCTGGTTTTGTTTGAGGACATGACCAACTTACATGAGCCTCTAACTGACCTGAAACGAAACAAATATCACATTTTAGAAACATTTGTAATAAAATGATACAGGGAATAGAAGTTAATGAAGCAAATTACACTCTGAATTATTCACAATTAGTCCAAGGCCACCAGATTTTTGAAATGTTATTATAAAGATGAAAGGAAGGAAGCATTATTAATACAAAAATTAAAACAAATAATTTGTCAACGACCATGTATAATAATATCAATGTTTCTTCTAATGTTATTTATTTCTTTGTTTTTGGGTAATCTTCTTTTTTTATGAAACCTAGATTCATCTATAAATATAAACTATTGTTGATTGATTTTATAAGAAAGGATTCTCTATAGCAATATGGCATCAAAGATAAAGCCTGAGATATGAGATGCGATGGGAAGTCCATTTTGAGCAAAACACACTAACGATAGTATGTTTATCAATGAATTGTCAAAGAGCTGTCAATATAACATATTAGAAATCAATGATAATATGTTTATGTCACGTTTATCGCTTGATAACAGATGTTATAATGTGTAAAGATCAAAATCAAAATTTACAAATCGGCCATAAACAACCAGACTTTCTAATATTGTGACAGTCAGGAAATGGACATTAATTTGAAGTGTATTAGAAGATAGAAATTTCCAATGTAAATGTGTCTATAGAAATATCTAGCTAACCTGTGAAGTGTTCTAAAGCTGCAAAACATTCCTCTAAGTATTCCTCAACTCTTGACAATGTGTGGGCACCCTCAATAACATCTCTGTTCTTCTCAGCACGTATTGGGTTTGTCAAAGCACCAATTTCTTTTAATTTATGACCAACTTTTCTTATTAATCTACAATTGATTAAAAAACAATTTCATATGAACATAAAGCATGATTTCAGTGGTTTTCATTAAATGAGTGTGGATACACAAGTTGGGTTGTACATCAACACAATGTAGTATTATAGGCAACTTTTGTTTTCATTTCTTTCGAGTTTTCCTGATTCAGACTTAAATGTTGAACGTTTAATTGTTAAATTATTTAAAATGAGGTTACACGATATGGTTACCATAGTTAAATTCTGTCATATTTTTGTGTCTGTCCCAAGCCAAGACCTGGATGTCAAAACACCATATATCACAGTCTTTTTTTTTGTGTTTGGTGGTTTGAAGTAAGAGGTAGTTAATCATTTTGTTGATATCACTGTTCAGGTTTAGAAATTAACTTTTGTAGTATCAATCACTAGTCCTTAGAAATCCAAACTAGTTGGTCAGGGGGGTCTAGGGGCTTCCCCCCTTAAAAATGTTGAAAATCTAGATGCAAAATCCTGCAATCTGAGGGTTTTTGGAGTGAAAATGTCTTTCCCAAAAAGACAGTTTTGAGAGTGTTTTTTTCCCCCTTCAAATATGAAAATATTGAAATTTGATATGATTGCCAATGAGATAGCTACCAAAGAACGCAGGACAATGATTTCACAGTTTAGCCCTTCAATGATTAGCAAAACCCATAATACCATGAAGCAAAATACTGCAAATGTTTTACCCTTCCAAAGCACTTAAATTGTAGTTTTTATTTTAAGTAAAAAAAAATTGTTATTTAAACAGTTTGGATCAATAAACACATTTATCAATACATCAATTTTACATAGTTTTAATTGTTACCTATATGAAATTCTAGATTTAATCATCATTTTCAGTACTTTATACCAAATTTTTTATTTAAAACAATATATTTTAGAAAATATTATCATTGTTCTTCTTTTCCCAATCGCGGCGATTTGCAGATCGACATGAAGAAAAGAAGCCATAATCTACGTTTTACATAGTTTTAAGTGTTACCTATATGCAAATCTAGATTTAATAATCATTTTCAGTACTTTATTACAATTTTTTATTATTTAAAACGATATATTTTAGCAAATATTGTCATTGTTCTTCTTTTCCCAATCGCGGCGATTTGTAGATAGAAATGAAGAGAAGAAGCCATAAATATTTTATAAATTAAATTGTATTTGTCAATGTCAAATTTGCGCTTGAATTTTGGAAAAACAATTGAACTATTTCAAACGTTTGTGTGATCTGTCCTCCAAGCGCTTTAAACAACGTAGTTTTATAAGTAATTTTCAAGTGCATGTTTGACACAGTTGTAAATGATGTAACCTAAAGTGAAGAAACGAGCAGGGACAATAATGGCTTTCCAACTCGTCGCGATACATACCGGTCTCTCTTTTTTTACTAGCCCAAGCGGACAAGTACCTAGGAGATATGTGTTGTCCGTGGGGAAAATTACTAGTCTCGGACTAGCGGACTATCGTTAATTTCGAACCCTGCTGTTGAAACTTTCTTTTCATAAGAATTGCCTTGTCTATAACAGGTGAAATGAGCTTATGACAGCAAACACTGTCAATGCTTTGTACCTTTTATACATTGAACATTTTTCATTTAGAATAAATTAACAATCAATCCTTTCTTAAATTAATTTAACAGCAATACTTGTCTACACTGAACATTGTAGTGATGTAGAAGACAGTTACAATGTTATTCTACTATTACAATTAGATGGGCTCTACATTACCAAGTTTAATCTTCAGATTACATGGAATTTCATCGTATTCAAGGTTAAGGAAATAAGGTTTCATATATGTCTCCCCAAACTAACCTTCTCCCTCTCCTCCTCCCCAACCTAAATTTTGATGAAATATTCCAAGTCAAAAAGTGCAACAATTCCTTCAAAATATTATATGTCATTTCCCATGAGGTAATGAGCATGCATGCCAAGTTTTAAGGAGTTCCCTTAAGGAGACATAATAACTTCAAGCACTTAGATATACTTTCTCAATTTGTCGTCATAAGTTGAGACATTATTTGGTGTCAGTCAGATGATTTCTTACCTACTTCTGATATTGACTAGATCACATGTGACTTTCTCTATCTGTCAATGATTTCTTACCTACCTCTGATATTGACTAGATCACATGTGACTTTCTCTATCTGTCTTCGTTCATCTAATCCAACGACCGTAACCATTATACGTGGAGGATCAGGTGATAAGGAAGGCTGTAATCTGATTGGCTCTGTACACATTATCTCACTGGTACCATACAACTGTAATACAAACCAAACCATTCTCTATAGACGTTTCAAAAACTTGCTTGGCAAAACTAATAATAATACAAATCTCTGCCTTATTGAAATCATTTATAAAATATCAGTAGGAAAGCAATCTCATACCAGTACAAAATGTATACCATTGATTTTTTTCTTGTGCAATAAATTTCATATTAATATAGCACACATTTTTCTGATGCAATAAAACAAATACTAATAGAGCATCGATTTTTCCAATGCAACAAATCTCAATACCAATACAGCACCAATTTTTCTAATGCAATAAATCTGATACCAATATAGCAGTGATTTTTCAAATGCAATAAATCGCATACCAATATAGCATGGATTTTTCCAATGCAATACATCTCATACCAATACAGCACCAATTTTTCAAATGCAATAAATCTGATACCAATATAGCAGTGATTTTTCAAATGCAATAAATCACATACCAACATAGCAGTGATTTTTCAAATACAATAAATCACATGCCAATATAACACTGATTTTTAAAATGCAATCAATCATATACCAATATAGCACCATTATTTCTGATGCAATAAATCCCATAGCAATATAGCACTGATATTTCAAATTGCAATAAATCTCATACCAAAATAGCACTGATATTTCAAATGCAATCAATCCCAAACCAAAATAAAGCACTAATTTTTCAATGCATTCATATCAAACATAATAAAGGCTTAGCATGCACAGTTAACTTACATGAATTTCTACAAATACACTATAGCTTCCTTTCTTAAGATGTTTAAATTCAGCTTCTCTGCTATCAGGATGGATAGGGCCTATACTCTGTACCATTTTTTCTGTACCTTCCTCTATACAACAAGCCTAAAACATCAAATAATCAAAATATCCTCAATGCATTACATAAATGTTCAAGGAAACTATGCACAATATTTGGATATTTCTTTTCAAACTAACTTTAAATTTTTGTTTATTAAGAATGTAAGGTATACATTCTATCACAATTTTATATGTTCCTAGAATTTGTGTAAATAAATATATACCATTCTTGTTTACAAATTATGAAATACACACCAGTACAATGAAATTACCTTTCAAAACAACTTTTTTTCCCCGGACAATCACATTACCCATCGTAAGCTTATCATTTCATAAGACTTGTGAAATTCTGCTAGAATACAGTGAAAGCTACCTAAACTGAACCCTGAATAAAGTGGAATCCTGTATAAACAAAACTTTAAATTAAGTCCCAATGTATGATATATAATAGTAGAATACAGACATTGTAAAGGAATGGGTGTTGTTATGAAAGGGAGATAGAGAATGTGAAAGACTGAATGTGTCTCAATTGATTTATTTATTCATGTCAAATTTTGCTTATTAATTAACTTTAAAAAAAAATGCATTAGTCACATAATAATTATGTTGTAAATCCTTGTACATCCATGTCAGGTGGTAATGTAAGGGCTTTTTTATTAATGTAAATTCCTGACTATTGAAAAAAAAAAAAGAAAAAAAAAAGGCCCAAATTATGATATCTTTGTTAATTAAACCTGTTTAAACCAAACACCTGTCTATTCCGAACATAAAAGTTGATCCCAAATAGGTTCGGTTTAGACAGGTTTCACTTAATCTCATTGTCATAAATATAATAACTTACCCTAAAATGTTTGACCTTGACCCCTTCGGTAAGGTAAGGATCTTCCCAGCCTATCTTCATGTTAGAACTACTATGGGTTGGTAGACGTTTCAGTGATGGTGGTTTACAACCTGGCCATGTGACTAGCAATGGTTCACAAACTTTGCTGTGTAGTTTTTCAAATGCAGTTAAGGCCTGTCAAAATAATATTTATTTATCTACAATATGTACTGAATTTTAACATTATTTGTATGTTGAATAGTTAATGGTTGAATGCTTTATGTCAAATTAACCATTTTTTTCATTTATCTAGTATATATGGTATCTATATTTCAATATGAAGTGACAGCTAACACCAATAATAAAATTGGCACAAAGGCCCCTTATATATCTGATAAAATATGAAGTATTTCCCCAATAACATGATCCACCTATTCTAATTTCTAATATGTACTAAAATAAGACTGAAAAAGGCCCAAAACTAACGGAAAAATTGAATTAATGAAAAAAAAAAATTGGATAAAGTGTTTTTGATTACACGCTAAAGTCAAAATCACATACATTACATATATATGTCACACATACAGTTAAAATAATTAATTACTAAATCATATAAGATCAAGGAACTATTAAAGTAATATTAAAGATGATAAGGAGTGAACTTTCAATATTATCCACTGATAATACCAGGAACTATTTTGTGATCCTTTTCAAAAGAAATTTTCATGTATATGTAAATGTATGTATCTTGCAAAACTTATCAAAATTAATTCCACCGTTTACAGTAGTACATGTATATTGATCAATTGTTTCAGCTAAAAATGTAATGTTTGTTTATAGATTAAAAAAAATGAAACAGATCCCCTCTTTATATCATCACTGGCAGAGAGAAGTTTTACAATTTTAACCCCTAGATATTATTTTATAGATTCTATTCAAAGTATCCATACCTACAATACCGTATTTAGGGTTGCATAATGCGCATTGGTGCATAATGCGCACCCCCTCTTGGCCTTGAAAATCTCCAGAAAAAAACTTGTTCGTGTCTATAATGCGCATGGACTTTTGAAAAAAATCGTGGTCGGAAATGTAAGAATTAAATGTCAATCGTATATATTTTTGATAGCTTTGAGCGTGTCTCTTCTTCTGAGTGAATATTAGAACTATTTATATTCTTTAAACTTTTTATTTCAATCTTTAATTACTTATATAAACATAGCCTGACAGTCTATATCGTAGATAATGGATTATGACACTTATACACACTGATTCTATTCTTATCGGCAACACAGTATTGATTATTTTACACATGGTCGGTCACACTATCTTGTCACCTAATACATACAATTGGTGTATTGATTTTATTCTCGAACAAAGGTAAACCTTTACAAAAACGATTTCACAAGACAGTTGTAATTCATCACTAATTAATACATTATTAGGCTCATTTTATTTAATTCATTATTTTTGTGTGATAGTGTCAAATATAAAAATACGAAACAGACGACTTTAAAAAAAAAACGGAAAAAAAAAAATGGCCGACATGTAATTTTCCGGTCTGAAAAAGAGTGAAACACATTGTTCTTGTCTATAATGCACATCCCTCCTACAAAATAAATAATCTGGGTAAAATCCTGTGCATTATGCAACCCTAAATACGGTATATTTGATTAGCTAAGTTTACCTGAACTTGAAATGCATATTCTTGACACCACTTTCCATGTGTAAATGTAAAACTGAGTTGATCTGCATTGAGGATTGATTCCACAATTCCATTAACATAGACTTTATATCCTGTTATCACAGCGTCACCATAGGTATTAGGTTTATCCCATTGGACAGCAATGTAACGGAAGTTACATGCCCTAGAATATATAAAGACAACAATGCTTGGGAAATTTCAACAAACGGTAAACCAGTTTAATTATATACCATATTTATTATTATAGAATAAATAAAAAGGGCAAATACATGTGTATATAATATAAATTAGTATTTCCCAGCCAACATTTGTTAATTATTTAGTTTACTTGAACATTCTACCATAAGACTTAAATCACAATGTATTGTACAGCAACAGTCGGTGAATGATTGTTGTTTAATGCCAAATAAGCAATTTTTCAGCTTTTTCATGGGAAGAACATGTTAAATTTGATGAGATGATGATAATGATGATGATGTCCACTTTGTACTAGACCTACACGTTTAGTTAGATTTTATACAGCTAAAACTAATACTAAAACAACAGTATTGTGAGTACAACATGTTACTCTACTCAGACACATCATTCTGATTCCGAGCCAACCAGTCTTTGCTCTTAATCCCTAATACTGTGTGCTTAGCAGAGAAACAGCAAGTACCAATTTGATACTGTTTGATCTTGACCCAACTGGTGCTTGAACCAACAATCTACTGCACTCAAGGTGATTATGCTCACCTTTACACAACCGATGCAGTTTGGTACAATAAAAGTGTTTATCTAGTCTGGCTTATTTTCAAATGCAATAGTAAAATGATTTATTTTGTATTAACAGTATCATTTGTTTCTATGACAACACAGATTCATAATAAATGCTAAATAAATTAAAATATTAATATGATTCTAACCTAATAGTAAGAACAGGACTGTCTGGGGGTGCCGATGTTTGTATTGTATACTGCTTTGATCTTTCTTTGACCTGTCCATCATCATCCAGGGCTAGCAGACGGACAAAATGTGTGGTTCCTGGTAGACAGTTATTAATTACACAGCTACTGTCTTGACTAGCCAATCTGACTTCTCTTTGCTATAAATAAAAATGCATATCTTTTTATTGGAATAATTTATAAGTCAAATAAATGTCCAATTTCTACTTCCAACATTTTGTTGACATTTTCTTGTTATCTAAAAGTTAAAAGAACATTTTCATTTATCTAAAAGTTCAATCAATGAACAAGAAAAAATCTTCTTTTTTTTAAGTATGAGCTCTATAATAAGTACCAGAATATCAACAGGTTTGTCAATTTTGAAAGTTATAAAGAAACGCTTTACATTTTACAAATAAGGCAATATCACGAATGACTACAAAAATACTTAGCTGGTTACCAAAACATACAGACTAAGGACAAATAAATTGCTGTTTAAAAGGGTTATGGGTGGTTCAGTGGTTAATATAGTTAGTTGACTTCTAACCACAAGTCTAATCTCATTAACATGGTTTACGCTCCAATACACATCTCAAGTGTTAAGGTTTCCAGACACCTACCCATGGCCAGGGCTTTCACTTGTCCTTTGTTATATCTCTCCAATTAGTCTGGAATTCATGATATAGTATGTGATCAAGTTTGTCAGTGACTTGCGGCAGGTCGGTGGTTTTCTCCGAGTACTCCGGTTTCCTCCACCAATAAAACTGAAATATTGGTGAAAGTGGCATTAAACACCATAACCCTAACCTTTATCATCATGTTATAGCTGAAAAATACCTGAAAATGCCAATCAACACCAATAACCTTAACTCTAACACTTTTCTGTTTCTAAACTTACAGCAGGTTGAGCAACACTGCTCCACTGTATCTTGTAACCAGAAATACCATCAATTTCTAAGAAATGACTCCAGTCTAGATGTATAGATGACTCTGTAATCTGTGTAACCTTGACTGGTACGTCTTGGTCGTCTGCTAATGTCCAGTCATCCATAGCTTCAGTCTGCCGTGGAGAGTGTATGGATGTTGATATGAATAAGGCATTTGATTTTGGAGAATCACTGTACTCAGGATTAGCACTTAATGCTATTAATTGAACTCTGTAATTTCTATGGAAATAAAAACATTTGATATTTATTGGATCATTTAACCTCAATTTTCAAACAAAACAATAAAAAAAGCATCAATATTCACAACTAAACGTTAAGAAAAAGTTAGTTTGAAATAAAGTAGACAATGCACAAAAATAAAATATATATATATAGAAAATATATTGATTGATTGGTGTTTAACACCAATTTGAGCAGTATTTCAGCCATATTGTAGCATTGGAAAATACATGTTTACAATTAAAAAGACAATCTTCTGAACAGGATTATTGTCAGTAATCTTGCTTTTTCTCTAAGATAATGTGGCCCAGTTCTTCAAAATTCCACAAATAACAATATTAATCATCTAAATGACACTTCATGTTCTTAAATATTATTAATCTATTTCTTATTAAATGGTATTTTGATAGTTCACATTTTCAAGATAAATTTTTAACTTTTTTCTTTATCATACCTAAATTCTTCAAGGATTTAACAATAAGACAAATACTGTCTAAGTCATAATGACAAAAGACCTGTCTACATCAAACACCTATCATATATGTTTTGGCTTAAAACTAATATTTAAGATCAAATTACACAAATTTATGCTTTTTCCATGTAAATCAATTATTTTATGAAAAAATTATAAAAATATGAAGATTAATCCATTTCAGCAATCTTTTCACTTTTGCTTTACTATAATTTCTGTTGTAACGAAAAAAACCTGGAATTTTTCACTTGTTAGGCTTATAAGGTATAATTGCTTTCCTATGGGAATAACTTAATTCATAACCATAGCAACTGATGTTAAATTCTCACCTGTTAGGCTTATAAGATATAATTGCTTTTCTATGGGAATAACTTAATTCATAACCATAGCAACTGATGTTAAATTCTCACCTGTTAGGCTTATAAGATATAATTGTTTTCCTATGGGAATAACTTAATTCATATCCATAGCAACTGATGTTAAATTCTCACTTGTTAGGCTTACAAGCTTTAATTGCTTTCCTATAGGAATAACTTAATTCATAACCATAGCAACTGATGTTAAATTCTCACCTGTTAGGCTTACAGGGTATAACTGCTTTCCTGTGGGAATGATTTAATTCATTACCAGCTTTCTTATCATTCAGGTAAACCTACAATTTAAAAAAAAATAGCTTACTATGTTTTTTGTATGTGGAATTTCACATAATCAAAATTTGTTCAGCTTAAGTTAAATACACAATATATAAGTAATAAAACAGGACTGGGTTGCACAAACCTTAATTAAATCTAAGTGTCAACTAAAACTTAATTGACACTTAAAATTACTTGAAATGTACATGAAATTAATCTACACTCAAGGTTTAATTGAGACTTAAATTCAATTGAGGCTTGTTTGCAATCCTGTTGTGTTTTAGACATTCTATATGTATTCTAAAAACAAGATGTTGCAAGCTACTTCATGCTAAGAATACCCCCACTCGTTCATTTGTAAGTCGCACGGTAAACAGAAAGTAGATGTGCGGTAAACCTGGAAAGGGGAGACACGGTACAAGTCACCATGCCAAAGCAATATATAAAATATAAAATCATTTCTTCCAGTAGAAGCTGAGATAACTGTTATGAAAGTTTTCATTATGGCAAACATGAACAATTCTAAGTCACACTGTAAACAGGAAGTAGATGTGCGGTAAACCTGGAAAGGGGAGACACGATACAAGTCACCATGCCAAAGCCATATATCAAATATAAAATCATTTCTTTCAGTAGACGCTGAGATATCTGTTACAAAAGTGTGAACGGACGGACAAGGTGATTGCAATATAGCCCCCTCTCTACGAGTGGGGGATATTATCATATGTGCAATAATAAACTAATTATATTTTGACATTTTGAAATCACCTAATCGGGAAAGTACTCTTGAATAAAATGGTAATTTTTTTTAATTTAAATAGTTTTATATATAGAAATCTCAAGTATGTAAAAGAAAAAGTTAAAATTTTCTTAAAAGACTAGCAAATCTTTCAATAGCAATAAGAGACAGGAGAGAAATGTCAGACATAAAGAATTTACAAATTATGTTGAAGTCCAATATAAAAAGATTTGAGCTCTAAAGGCAATCAATTACATAAATCTTTTTCATGACAGATAACAGTAAGAGGCTTAACTCATACTGATGTAGAATATAATTTCATATCTAATTGAATCTAAGCAAAGTCTTTACAGGGTGTCTAAAATCTCCTGTCCAAAACGTAATCCATTATTGATATGTTCTTATACCTAACAAAATACAATCATGAGAAAGTGATGAATAAGTTCTATACATTGCAAGGAATTAAAAATTGACAAAATAAATTATAATTACAACCATTACTGCCATGATGCTACAAAGATTTTTATTTTGTTAATGCAAGAATATATTTTCAATACCATATACTGGTTATGCGATATTCTTATCATAACTTTTACATCAGGCCATCATCCATCACATCACATTTATATTCAAATTTGATTTGCTAAGTGGAGTTTTAGACTAAAAGATTAAAATGTGACAAATTACCACATGCATAACAGACAATTGTGAAAAGTTACAATGAATTCTCAAATGGGATTAGTTCAGAATAGCTGATAAAATATAGTTAAATCTATTCCTACCTGATAACCACGGACTCTGACTCCCCCATACAATCTTGGTTCACCCCATTCTATGACAAACTCCTCTGGACTAACAGATTTAAGAAATATTTCAGGTTGGTCTGGTGGCCCAGGAATGACTAGCTGTATACTCTGTGGTCTCTGAGGGAGGGTCTCAGTGAAGTATGATGGCTCTACCGTCACGTTGTACACAGACCTGTAATTACAAATTAATATCATTTCTTCAAGAATTAAAATCATTAAGAATCAGGGGCTCTGACGAGTCTGTAATTACTCTCTTGGTTATAATCTGATCTTTAATTCTTATAGAAAAAAGCAGAGCATCATAATATGTTGAAGAATTCAAATTTCAAATTTCAGCAGATTCCAAGTTAAAATTAGCCTATTAATGCCATTTAAAGTAATTTCTATTTTTCGCAGTACTAGCTATCATAGGCAGAGTGCTGGGTTGTCACACACAGTTTTTATATTGGACAAACCAAGCATCATCCCGGGTCAATTTTATTAATCTGGTGATAAGGATATTATTAAGATTTATTATTATCAAAATGAGTTTAATTTGCATAACCAGTAAATTGGCTGAACAAATATTTGCACAGAAAAACCTGAGAGATATGTAGAACAACTTGTGGTCATGCATATGTACTGTACATTTGAGCTTATTTTGACTGCAAATAAAGCAGTAATAGTAGAATTTTTAAAAATTATATTTTTTGTAATGACAACCATCTTGGATGATGGGTGGGGCAGTCAGACACAATTTTAAAGAGGAACATCAACTATTCTAATTGAGAGGAGAATGAAAAGAAAACACATTGAAGTATATAATTAGATGCTGAACAGAAATTAGCCTCAGTGGTTAAATCAATCTGTCATTTACTAGTAACGTACTTGTTTTTGGTGACTGGAACAATACAATGTCTGAAGTCTGGACTGACATACTTAGTCTGTATAACTCTGTCATCATCATTAAACCACACAACACTAAATTGTTTCAACAGATTTATGTCCCCTTGTACATCCCAATCAAGTTCAAGGTCACCAAATGTTTTATTGTCACGATCTTCTGTGTGGGTGTAACGACAACTTAATGTATTAAGATTTCCTGTAAAAAAAAATATAATAAATAAAAGAACCGCCTAGCGCATGAATGCGCGACGTATCCCCCCGCACTTGCATAATATTTAGTTTTATATATTTATAGAAAGCAGCCTTGCAGTCTTAATGTATAACATACTTACAAGCCACATGCAAAGATTATTCAAATCTATCCATGTTATCACATAAACAAGACACAATTCTCAAAATTTGTGATTTTTCAACCAAAAACTAACATTTTCCCCCAAAACACTTGCTTCCAATATTTCCATGTTAGAACCAATCCAAGATAATGATAATTACAAGCTACTTGCAAAATATTATTCAAATCTAACCATGTTTACTAAAGTTATCGCGTAAACAAGACTAAATTCTCAAAATTGTAGATTTTTCAACCAAAAATTAAGATTTTCCCCCAAAACCCTTGCTTCAAATATTTCCATGTAAGAACCCATCCAAGATAATGATATTTACAAGCCACACGCAAAAAATTATTCAAATGTTTACTCAAGTTATCGCGTAAACAAGAAAGTGTGATGGATGGACAGACAGACAGACAGACGGCCGCTATTACTATATCCCCTCACCGCTATCGGGGGGGGATAAAAAAAGGGAGAGATTGTTTTCATCAGCAAAGAAATATATTAAATAATCTATGTTTCCTATCTGTTAAAATACAGTTAAACCTGTCTTATGTGACCTTCCAAAGGAACAATGTAATATGGTCACATAAGACAGGTTGTCGCTTAATACATGTTTAATTGATATGAAATGCACTGTGTAGGGAAATAAAAATTAAGGTTACATAATACAAATTATTGCTTAATAGAGGTTGTCACAAAGCAGGTTTTACTGTAACACAGAAACACAAAAATATACTTTTTTCATGATAAATACTATGTCTTAATAGGGAAAAAATGGGGTGTGGGGTGTATGGGTTTATGGTGCTTAACGCCACTTTCAACAATATTTCAGCTATATCGTGGCGGTCAGTTTTATTGGTGGAGGAAACCGGAGCACCAGGAGAAAACCACCGACCTGTCACTGACAAACATTATCACTTAATGTTGCATCTAGTACATCTTGCCTGAGTGGGATTCGAACTCACAACTTCAGTGGTGATAGGCACTAATTGCATAGGTAGTTGTAAATCCAACTACCATATGATCACAACCGTGACGGCCCCCATACAGCAACAGTTGTCTAAATTAAAAAATAGGTACAGAGAACTCATTTTGTCTTACTTTTGTCACCTCTTTATAAAAGCAAAGCCTATCTGTCTTTTGCAGCAGCTATAAAGGCCACTTCAAAACTTGTAAATACAAACCTTCTTGGTGCCTGGGTAATACAATTTCTATTGTTTCTGATGGAGAGGCATCCAAATTGTCTTCATCATCCAAAATAGAGGAATAGTCAATATTCTGAGGGTTCACTGTTCTGTAAACACCTTTGTACTGAAATAGTAAACAAGGAATCAGTTAAACAGAATGTACTTCTAAATAAAACTCACTGGCTGGTGGTATATACAGCTACAAAAGATGTATGGAGTAAATATATAAAAAAAAGTGTATATTGTCTTCCCAATCCCCCCTCCCATACAATTAATTATATACATGTACATTTATTTATGGAAAAACTAAGATAAAAAATATCTCCAATATATAAAATGAAGGGAAAAAAATCAACATTCCACCTGGCTTGAGTACAATATATAAATAACATATAGTTGAGAGGGTGATAGATCAGATTGTTACCCTGAGAAAAACATTGTCAACTGAAGCCGAGGTTGACGATGTCTTTTTCGAAGGGTTTGAAATTGTAGGAAAACTTTAAAATTTTTGAAATTTTATGAAAATTTTGAATTTTTTGAAATTTTTTGAAAATTCAGAAATTTTATATGAAATTTTGGAAGAAAAATTTTGAAATTTTATGAAATTTTGCGAAAATGTTGACCTTTTTTTGTATATTGCATGGGTATTGCTAAATAAGAAGGTGACAGTAAAACAATTGTTACCCGCTGAGCCATGTGTTAGAGCAGAATGTTACACTCGTCTTATCCAATAAGATTACAGCTTACATACATGTACATGAAGTATAATAAAAGGCCGTTGGACATTGGTCCCCCGACGCCAAGGTTATATGGTAAGATTAAATTTTGAAACTACTGTAAACTAGAGGTTCAGGTGAGCCTGTATCACTCACCTGACTTAAATAATTCTGAAAGGGGACCACCCAAGGACCATTTTGAAGTAAAAAAAGGGGAGTAACTCTGGTTAGATTTGTCGAAAAATCATCATTATCGAACTTGACCTA
>MJUT01012167.1:592152-605127 GCA_002080005.1 Gigantidas platifrons | reverse complement strand
GACATCATCATCATTTCACTGAAAGTAACTTGTTCTCACCTTGATATAACTAAAAGAAATGGTTCATTTGGCATTAAACAACAATCACTCACCCACTCATTAAATAGTCACTCATCAATCTCTAATACAAAATAGATAACTTTCTAGTAACTGGATAAGAAGACCTTCTTTTGTATGTATGTTATGGTTACTGTCATACAACTGAAAGCTACTTTGTGTAATTCTGTCCTTATAAAGAACTTGACTGATAACATAAATAATAAATCTTTACTTCTACAGATAATTAACTGTTTTCATTGAGTTTCCTACTAAGATAACATCTCCTTGAATTACATTTAATTTTGTCTTATTTTTCTCTTTTATGTGGAATGGAATTTAATTCTATTGAAGATGGAATGAAAAGTTTCATTTATAATGTATAGAATAGAATTTGTATGAATATCAATTTTATTTAAAGGGAAATAGAAATTCAAATTTTACTGAAACTACAATGAAAATTTTAGTGCATATACATGATAAAATGACTTATAAAAGTGAACATGAAATACTTTAATCCTTGAGTGATCAAAATCTCACAGAAATCTTAAAAATGTTGTTTATTACAAGTATACTGTCAGGACATGAATTGTATAAGAAAACAAAAATATTGACGTAATTCTACAACGTAAATCAAATATCCACAACAAATAAAACTGGTGATTTTTTTTCCCCGTCTGAATTTCTCATAATAAAGGAGAGTATAATATGTAGATTTACATTTTCTTACTGGGTATAAAACTGGAATAAAATCATATTTAAAGAGTACCAAAGAATTTAAAAAAAAAAAAAAAAAAATGAAATTTAAGTATACTACAAATAACACACCTGGTTGAGATATTGATCACAATATTTCACAGTAACAAAGAAGTTTATGAATTCTCGTGAATAGCAATTTTATAGAAATACTGTTCAATAATCAATTAATGTCAGAATTAAATACAACCATGAATTATCTAAATTAATATAAATATTAACATATGTACATACAAGTATAGAACTCACAGCTAGAAGTTTCCAATACAAAAAAAATTTAACACACTAGATTTTTTTTCTCTCCTCTCAATTTGATTGTTATTTTTCTTCAATATGGTTTTTAACAGGTTGGTTGACAGATATGGTACTTGCTAAATAATGTGAAAAATATGAAAGTGAAAGAAAATTGATTTCTTTTGTTAAAATAAATAAAACTTGAAATGTGCTAAATTGAATATTAGTACAAGCGTAATGATTTATTTTGTCTTCATGTCACAAGTAAATTATAGAGACTCATATAGAAAAATCCTTAACAAAATTCTCACAGTACATCAAAAGTATATCATTATTTTTTTTTGTATTGATATTTCTATAGAACAGTTTGCCTGTCTGATGTTATGAAGCTTTTTATTATAGAGTGTTTAATTTGTAGAATATTTATAGATTTTATCACAAGTAGAAATAGAAAAACAAAAGAGGAAAGTCAACATAGTTTTATTGAACCAGACATTGGATCTGTTGATCTGTCCTACATACTTTATTACAATGTTAGATAATAGGAAAGATAAACTTTAATCTGTAAATTGTTCACAGAAGGTTAATATTTACTGTACATTTCAATATTCAATATTCTAATTCAAAATCAATATTTACTAGATATGAAATGAAATAAAAATAGTAGTAATAAACTTTGCTACTTTTAGTTGTTAAGAAACAATTGAATGTTAAACCCAGTGTTGTAATCAATTAGATAGGTTTTAATTCTATAATAAATAAAAGTCCAAGTAATAAGCAAATATATTTTACATAGGCTAGTTTTCTTAAATAAAGAGGGCTTTCATTTTTAGATAATAAATATCTATGGTCTTATGTAAACATACATATCTTGTGATAGGAAATGAAATGACCCTTTGAAAATTTTTCAAAAATCAAATTTATCAAAGTAATATCTCCTCAATAAATGCTACAGTCTCTATAAGTTATACATATAATAAATTGACCGATACCTAGTACCCTTCATTTAAACAATGGAATTTCAAGAAAAAAAATATGTCAATATTTATTTTTCCCATTTGTGAAAATCAATTTAAATTCTCTGACCAATATTTACCTTAAATAGGTTACAGGTTCGGTGCTGACTGCATTAACATTTTAAACTGGAAAATCAAACTTCAATTCCCCTTAACAAAGTTTTAACACTTAGATAAGCATACAATACTGAAGTTTTGTTTTTTTTTTACATTTCATTCATGCTCCAATTAATAGAAATCTCAATAACAAATAAATCCAGAATAACAATTAAAAGAAAAAGTATGTAAACGTCTTCTTGCTTTATTTTTGTTTATTCCAGCAGATATATACCGTTACATCTAACTATTGAATTTCACTGATGACTTGTACTGAAATCTTCTATAAAACATATATATACAATTCCCGGATTATATCCACCGACAACAAATAAATAAAAAACAGCACATTTTTAAAATTCAAATTATTTCATAAATCACGGCTACTACCACCTATGGGGAAGATAATCCTTCATCCATTAATAATGTCATCAAACTTCAATTATTGGAGACGTCTTTTTACAACAGATCAAATACAACCATTATCAATTCACGACAGGGTAAAATAAATACCTACTAGTATTAAGTGTGTCAATAGACTATTATACTATGGTGTGAACATGACTACCATATGTTGTATTGTCTGGTACAGTACTTGGTCTGTCCTAGCTACGATTTACGATATATATATTCTTATATGATATATAATACATAATAATCTTTTATCTAAGGAATTAATGTAATGTGACGCTGCAATTTTAAAAACAATGACTATAGAACAGTTTTTAACGGTATATAACCTAGTACTCTTAATTTTAACTATGGAATTTCAAGAAAATATAATAATGTCAATATTTATTTTTTTCCCATTTATGAAATCAATTTGAATTCTCTGATCAATATTTTACCTTAAATCTTTTATACAATATTATATTATTTTAACGCAATAGGTAAAAAAAAGATCTCATTTTATTTCTTGTGTTACTTTTTTAAATGGTTTTTCATTCAATTCAACAATAAATCTTTTGATCTTGTAGATCTCATAGGTAAACAACAGATTTGTTAAACTTAAAGATCTAACTATAAATAAAGATATACCATTTCAGATTGTATGATATTGGACAATAGTAAATCAAGATGTATGATTACCCTATAAAACATCATTGTCTATTAAACTCAACACTTTTGTATAAGGCTGATATAAAACATTGTATGTACCAGTATATACAGTCAAACCTGTCCATGCAGGCACCTCTAATAAGCAGTCACCTCTAATAAGCAGTCATCTCTAATAAGCAGTCACCTCTAATAAGCAGTCACCTCTAATAAGCAGTCATCTCTAATAAGCAGTCACCTGTATTAAAATGTCACCTTTTACTTGTCCTCTCATAGAAAATTCATATGAATTGAACCTCTTTTAAGAGGTCATCTGTCTTATAAGGCCACTTATTCTTTGTCTTTGTGACCTCTTAATACAGGTTAGACTGTATTTTGTTCACATTCTACTGCAAGCTATTTTATAGTCACAGTCAGGTTATTTAAGCAAATAAAGGAGCTATATTTGTAATCTATATATATTCTCTTTACATTTTGTTTGTTCAAGTGTTTGTTTAAGACAGAGATCATGAGATGGTAACTATATATTCAAGTATCAGTAACTGATTTAGATATCAATGAAGTAGATATCATATTTTAGCCATTTTAATATGACCACAAGGTAAACAAAATTTCAACAAACTAATCTGAAGATTTCCTAGCTGCTGTCTAAATTTGAGATTGATTGTAATCAATCATAGTAATGTTATATTAATGCTCCCCTTAAAATCTTAATTTACCATTTTTCATCATGGTATTATGTACAGGAACATTTTTATTTTAAACATTATATTTATTGTGATCTGTTTTTTTCTATATTTTTTTTTTGAGGCTGTCATGGTCGTGATCATGATCGTATGGTAGTTAGATTTATAACTACCTATGCAATCAGTGCCTATCACCACTTGCGACATGTTGGTGGTTTTCTACGGGCACTCCGGTTTCCTCTACAAATACAACTGACCACTCTGATATAACTGATTTTTATTGAAAGTGGTGTTAAACATCATAACCATTACACCCTCAAATTTAGACTGCAGCTAAAATTATACCTCCTATCCAATTTGAAACATAGTACAAAACTTGTTTACCTATGTTGTCATGGTAATTTGATTATAATATTTTTGGATAATATGTACCAAGAATATCTCATGTACATCTTATAGAAAAAACATTCTTCTAACATTGCTGTAAGATTTTATATGTACTTATAGGTTCAGAATAAAACTGATGAGAATGAAGTGTTAGAGAACTGAAAGCAAATATATCCAGTGATGATTATATTTTCAAGGGGTATAACTTCTATCTATTTAAGATTTTTACTTTGGATGCGATACAGTAATAATTTTATAAAACTATAGAATAAATTGGTCTAAATCTGTTGATTAAATGGATGTATTCACACCCCTTGAACACCAAGAAAGACTATTAAAGTCGAGATTTTGGTTGAATTATGGTCAGAGGTTTATAAAAGCCCTCTTGAAAAATCCTGGCTACGGGCCCAGTACTAATGTGTGCTAACTAAAAATACACATGCACAGATGCACTTTGTGCACAGATGATTTGCATTCTGTTCAAAATATAGTGTGTGTAGCTAGGACAAAAATACTGACTGGTTTATTCCATAAAATTAGTTCTTATACCACTCATGTTGTCTATATACAATAATTACAATGCCTACCAAGAATAAACAAGAAACAACAATGTACCAATAAATATTTTATTGGGATGACCAAAAGTTGTACTTTAAAAAGTAACAAGTAATTAGGAACATTATTGATACAGCAAGTCAAAATTATACCAATTATCAATGTGACCATAGCCACCATGGGCACTCAAGTTACTACACTGTTGTAAGTAAACATATTGAAAAGTACCCCCTACTAAATCTAAACAAAGTGTAGGAATACTTACTGGTATATATTCCATACAATATGTTCCTGATAAATAGGCTTACCTTTGTTCCAGACAATTAGTGCAGAGTGTCCAGAGACTTGTTCACACCATACTTCCGATGGAGGAAGTACCAGTCCAGTATAATGGACCACCAATTTAGCTCCTGGTCGGCATCCAGCATAACGATCTCCAAGGAACAATTCTGAAATAACGTATTATTACATATTTAAAGAGCATACAATAATGCAAGGAAATTATTTCAAGAATATTAGCTTTAATTGGTACCCTTCCAGTAAACATCTTTAATAAGAGCCTCTTTTTATGTTAAAAGACTGTTGTCATAATATTGGTATATCACTACCATGCTTTATGGTCATAATATTGGTATATCACTACCATGCTTTATGGTCTATGTATCTTAACAAGTGTTTTCTATGGTTTTACTCATTTGATTTACATACATACATGTACAAAAATGTGGGATACAGTTTCATTTTACTAATATATGCATATCAAGGTTAAAATCAGAGGTTACAATTGATACAAAGACATCTCTGACAATTCTTAAGATGCAAGCACATCACTGGAAAGTCTTAAGATACAAGAGCATCCCTAACATTTCTTGAGATATAAAAAGATCTCCAACATTTCTTGAGATATAAAGAGATCTCTGACAATTCTTGAAATACAAAGACATCACTGACTATTCTTGAAATACTAGAGGCTCCTAGGAGTCTGTAATCGCTCACCTGGCTCAAAGTTGGCCCCAAACTTTGGTGGGCAGGGTTGTCGGATATAATTCTGAAAGGGGACCATCTAAAGACCATTTCACCATAGTTTGGGCCCATTTGACCCAGCAGTTTCAGAGGAGATAAATTTTGAGTGATTTTTTGCAAAATTTTCTATTTTTAGTAATGGCGGACATCTTGGCTGGCAGCCGGGGTCGTTGGACACAATTCTGAAAGATGACCACCTAAAGACCATTCCACTATAGTTTGGGCCCAATTGGCTCAGTAGTTTCAGAGAAGATAATTTTTAAGTTATTTTTTGACAAATTTTCTATTTTTAGTAACGGCGGCTATCTTGGTTGGCGGCCGCGGTCGTCCGACACAATTCTCAAAGAGGACCATCTGAAGATCATTCTACCATAGTTTGGGCCCAATTGGCACAGCAGTTTCAGAGAAGATATTTTTTAAGTGATTTTTTGCAGAATTTTCTATTTTTAGTAATGGCAGCCATCTTGGTTGGTGGGGAGGGATTGTCGGACACAATTCTGAAAGGGGACCACCCAAGGACCATTCCACCAAAGTTTGGTTCAAATCGGCCTAGTGGTTTTAGAGGAGTTGATTAAAATTCAAAAAGTTAACGACAGACGACGGACGTCCAGTGGTAGCAATAGCTCACATGACCCTTTGGAAATTCTTGAGATACAAGGACATCTCTAACATTTCTTGAGAAATAAAGAAATCTCTGACATTTATTGAGATACAAAGAGATCTCTAACAATTCTTGAGATACAAGGACATCTCTGACATTTCTTGAGATATAAAGATATCTCTGACATTTATTGAGATACAAAGAAATCTCTAACAATTCTTGAGATACAAGCACATCTCTGACATTTCTTGAGATATAAAGATATCTCTGACATTTATTGAGATACAAAGGAATCTCTAACAATTCTTGAGATACAAGCACATCTCTGACATTTTTGAAGTTGTGATTTTAGATTGATGATTAGAAGGGAGGGAGTGATGGAAAGAAATACATGTACATTGTAATTATAAACAATGACGCTGCACAACAAGCATTGCAACATTTATACTTTTGCTCTTTAGAGAGATTTAAAAAAAAGTTTTACTTAATTTCCTCTTTTAGGCCTCAGATAAGCCCTTCCTCATGCAAGATCAACCTCATTGGTAAAAATCAGAGCCTCCTCTTCCTAAGGATCATTCCTGTCAAGTATGATTCCATTTGGCTATCCAGTTTTGCATGAGAAGACTAAAATGTTGTATTGAAAATGATGGCAGATGTCAACTGATACTAAAATATCACTTGGCCTTTGGTCAGGGAGACAAATAATATATGTTGTTTATATTTAGAAACAAATAGGAAAAGTTCATTAATAACATTTGGAAAAGATAAAAAGACTACACTACAAAAAGACTATACAGTGAAACATTTCTAAACTGAAACAGAATTCTGTATAAACCAAACTATAAATATAGTCCCATTGTAAGAATTGTTTGTTAACTGAACTTGTATTAACCAAACACCTGTCAATTCTAAACACAAAGTGGGTTCGGTTTAGACAAGTTTCACTGTACTATCAAACAGGGAGAATGCAAGCAATGTAGATTGGCTCATTACCATTTAGAGAGAATTTGTGAGCAAGCTCTATAAACTAGCTCTACAATTTACCATTAATATTAGTATCAACTGTTGGCCATTCTTTTGACATAACATCTTGTGTAAACATAATCAGTTTGTGTTTATCTAAGCGTGCTGGAGAAAAAACAGGTTATTTATAAAATTGTGTAATTCTGTTACTGTTTAGGTTGGAAGTGAATCTTCGTTTATTTTGAAATGCTGTTTGTTTTTTTGTTTATATCATTAATCGAAAATATATATTTAATATATACACCCTTTTTGATTGATAAAATACTTCAATTTCTTCTTTGTGTTGCAGTCAAAATACCTTTAGTATAAAATTTTCCCAGTAAAAACCAAAATTTTCATATGACTTTACCGGTAATTTAAAGTAATATGAAAGGCGAATATCGTGGAATTTTTGGATTAAATATTTTTACTTAATATGCCACTTAATTTAACTAAAATCAACTGCATAACATTAAAAATCTGTTCAAAAGCAGAATTTATGAGCAAATCGCAAAATATTTGACAGCAGATAATTCTGTTGTGCACAACAGTAATGCAAATGATATGCGCATGACCCAAGATTTGAACTCTTTCGGGAAGATTGTGTGACAGGTGTGTTCGATTTGTGTTTCAATTATCTCCCTTTTGGAAACCTGACTGTCAAAAGTAGACATTTATTTTTATGTTGACATGTTTTATTGATATATTTTGTAATAATAAGGCTATTTGTAATATATTTATCGTATTTAAACATTGACAAATGTCTGAAAATAAAATTTGTTAAGAAATTTGCATAGTTAAAATAATAACCATATCAAGGTGACAAATGTTTTATATAATGCTTAATGTTTACATTTTCAACTTGTTCAAATAACCATTGTCTATTAACAGTATGGCTTACTTAGTATAACTTTGATTTTTGAACTATAAAAAAGTATAACTTTTGATCCTGTGTCTGTCCGTGAGCTTTTTGCTTGGCAACCACAAAGCGAGACGTATCCAAACACGCTCCTGTTACAGAAAGTGATTGAATTAGTTGACGATGAATACAAAATGAGATTTAGACATATCCAGGTTTGTTCCACTGGGATTCGAGCTTATGGCAATATGAATTAAGGCTAATAAGTTTTCAATACTTTATAGTCAACAAAAGGCATGATATAACAGAACATAAAAATCAACAATTGTAAAGACATCAAATAAATACTGCACAAAAAAATAGATGCAAAAACAGCTGTAAAATACCAATATCAAAAATAACCTAGGTAGCACTGAGGTTCGAATGTAAAAAATCAACCCAGAAAAACAAGATGTGGTGAGCAGCTAACAAAAAGTTTATATTTTAAAGCATTCTGGGGTTAAAGCTAATCTAATTTAAAGCCGAAAATTAACAAAATTTAGTCTCCCATTTTAAGCTATCCCAAAAACAAATAAATTGGGTACTACTCCTATAGAAGCAGGATCAAATTTATACCAAGTAGGCCATACTGTTCAGGGATATGCACTAACTTTTGAACCATGGTCGCCACCTGGTCTCCTAACTTTCATTTTCAAGGAGCCCAACAAATAATTTAGGCGCCCAGCTTTTTTTTTCAGGTAGATTACAGATATGGTAAATCAGATATTTTAACAAGTCAATTTTGACTTGTTTTTGGATTCTGTTTTTTTTTTTTATAATTCCTTTAACTTGTTCCTTCGTTATTCTGTTGCGGATATATGTTATATGTGTTTTAAAGTTAATCACCAATTTTAATCTTATACTGTATACTGTATTTATGAATATGATTAAAACAAAATCTGAAAGAATTAGAAAGATAACTTTCATTCTTTTAATTTTCAGTTGTGGTTTGCTTAGCCATAGGTTCTGAAATAGTTGAAATATATTGCCAACAAACAATTATGCATTGTCATTTGGCCATGTAAAATTGATTGTTGGTTTCCCCTACCATAGGAAAATTTTAAGGACAGGCTTGCATGCAGGGTTTTTTTCTTCAAGAGATGTTAAACCACAAATTCAAAATGAACAAACATGTGTCTTATGGGATGTAGAATATGCTTACCGCCAATGGTACACCTGGTCTCACTTTTGGTCCTATAATGGTATAAAGGAGTGTGTTGTGATAAAATTTTTGTTTTTTTTCTTGTTTCTGTCAAATCAGTGTTTTGGTATCTTTCCCGTGAAGGTCACAAAATAAATCATAAAGGCTTTTGCTAAGCCAATAAAATTGCATCACTCATATTTCGTTGATAAATGCGTATATTTCTGTAAATAGTCAGAACGGTTCCACTGGGCACATCACCGGTGGCCATTTTATCCATAATGTACGTCACGTACAGGTTTTAAATCATGATCATTTTACTGATATTCTAAGCGCTTTGGCTATCTTAGAGTTAGAATAGAGGGCCGGTGTGTTCATTTTATTTTATTTTATTGTATTTATTAGTAATAGTAATAAAAGATAACGACCCGGCGGCAAAAAATTGACTTGGGGAAACCGACAATCATTTCTCAGGGATAATTCTACTGACACCGCTGATTTCGATATACCATTACCCAAATATGTAAAATAAAAATTGGAAACCAGTCGGAATTTTGGTACGTCTAAAAACCGGTGCGGGAATTAATCATTCTTGACATCGCTCCCAAAATTTTCAGTCGTCACCTGGACGAGAAGTAATCGAGTTTTCACTCGCCCAATACAATTTTAAGTCGCCTTGAGCGACTGGGCGACTGTTAGTGTAGATCCCTGCTGTTAATAGCCAATGGTTCCTTGAACAAGTTGATAATGTAAATATTAAAAATTATATAAAACATTCATCGCCTTGACAATGGTATGGTTATTATTTTAATTCTGCAAACTTCTTAACAAATTTTATTTGAATAAGGTTGTCAATGTAAAAATACGATAAATATATTACAAATAGCCTTATCATTACAAAATATATCAATAAAACATATCAACATAAAAATAAATGTATACTTTTGACAGCCAGGTTTCAAAAAGGGAGATAATTGAAATGCAAATCGAACACACCCGTTTATCTTTTCTTGATCGGCAATCATCGGACCAAAACTTTTCTTCACGAGGTATAATGATCGGCAATCATCGGAACAAAACAACCGAAAGTTAATTAGTCTCTACAACAATGGCGAGGACGAAAAACATGCACACAGATTTGCAGATTTGTAGTTGTTGTGAACATATTTCAACTTGAAACATGCATGAATAGATTAGTAAAGGTACCACCGTATTCCAAATGAATATTCCAAGAAAAATTTTCTTCACCCAAAACTGGTGTAATATTACTTTAAGTCCAAACTTTCATAATACTTTGATATAACATTTTGGAAATTAATTTGCTAAAATTCTAAAAATATATATATATATTTTTTTAATTAAAAACCAAACCCAATACTGTTATTTGTAAAACAATTTTCAATAGTAGATCAAATTATACAAATTATAGTACCTAAACAATGATTCATGGATACAAATGATCACAATCCTAATATTTTCTTGTACTTGATGATAATGAGACTGTATTTATTCTGATCTATTTTGACGATTTTTGTTTTCTTGTAAAAAATCATGGATGTTAATAATATGTTAAAATGTATTAGTTTACAGTAGCTTAAAGAAAATAATAAAAGTATAAAGGATATATTGATTACTATAAAGTAACGTTTAGTAGTAATTGTGAAGTGCATTAAATTACAACAAATTGATATTTAGTTCTATTGATTTTTGTAGGGCAAAATTACAGGAGAATTAGCATCTTGTAATTAAAAAAAAAATTCTCTGAAAAGGAAAACCATTTTGCTAAAATAGATGTGAACAAATTTCTTTGATTTCACATTTGAATTTCTCTTCTTTTAATGTGATTATAGAAACTAGTAACTAGTTTTGAATATAGAATTTTTGAAAGTCAGTAAAATGCTATTACTTTTATGCATATATTTACAAACTCCAGGAAGATATTTTTCTACCCAAAACTGATGTAGGAAAGAAAATCCAAAACTTAGAACTAGAAATCAAATTGTTGTTGTCTTAGTAACAAAATATAATATAATACAAAAGAATTGAATCACATTTGTTATTTCTAAAAAAAAGTGCTTTAATAAGTTTTGTAGTTCAGAAGAAATAAAACACACATACCACTTGTATTCTTGTCATCAGGTTGTCCTGATCCGTCAATACCAGAATCTCTGTCTCCGGTCACTTCATGTCGTTTTTCATGTTTACCGACAGGATGGTCAGTCAAAGCTATCAGTTGTAGAGTTATCTTGTCTCCAAGAGAAGCATCCCTGATTCTTAGACTATTCACGTCTGGTGGAATAATGGACCCATACAACTTGCCATTCTTCAGCATCTGATAGCCCTGCAAATCATTAAATAGAAACCATTGAATAATTTGGAATTTTTGTATGTTAAATCAATAACCATTTGAAAAACTTTTAAAGGGACGTAACCTACTGAAGTTTTCCTTCTTTCAAACATATTTATATATTTCTCTGGTAGGAACAAGATACATGGCCCAAAAAAATTATAAAGATGTCAATTTAAAAATAATCATCTATCTGATAGAATTATATTTTTAATTGAACTCATTAAAATTACAATAACAAGAAATGTGTGCATCACAAAATACGCCCGTCCATATATAAATTATCAAACGGTATAATGGTAATGACCCCAAAATAAATAGGGTTCTTCCCCTTCCACAGGGAAATCATGTGGCCAAGTTTGGTAAGGATCCAATATACAGAACTAAAGTTATCGTGCAGAAATGATCCTGTTATCAAAAATTATATTCATAGTAACGGTGACCTTGACCTTTGACCTAATGACCCCAAAATAAATATGGTTCTTCTTCTTCCACAGGGAAATCATGTGGCCAAGTTTGGTAAAGATCCAATATACAGAACTAAAGTTATCGTGCGGAAACGATCCTGTTGTCAAAAATTATATTTATAGTAACGGTGACCTTGACCTTCGACCTAATGACCCCGAAATAAATAGTGTTCTTTCCCTTCCAAGTTTGGTAAAGATCCAATATACAGAACTAAAGCTATCGTGCGGAAACGATCCTGTTATCAAAAATTATATTTATAGTAACGGTAACCTTGACCTTTGACCTAATGACCCCAAAATAAATAGGGTTCTTCCCCTTTCACAGGGGAATCATGTGGCCAAATTTGTTAAAGATCCAATATACAGAACTAAAGTTATCATGCGGAAACGACCCGGGTATCAACAATTATATTTATAGTAACGGTGGCCTTGACCTTTGACCTAATGACCCCAAAATAAATAGGGTTCTTTCCCTTCCTCAGGGGAATCATGTGGCCAAGTTTGGTAAAGATCCAATATACAGAACTAAAGTTATCGTGCGGAAACGATCCTGTTGTCAAAAATTATATTTATAGTAACGGTGACCTTGACCTTCGACCTAATGACCCCGAAATAAATAGTGTTCTTTCCCTTCCAAGTTTGGTAAAGATCCAATATACAGAACTAAAGCTATC
>MJUT01012167.1:572643-587916 GCA_002080005.1 Gigantidas platifrons | reverse complement strand
AACTCTTCATTATTTATATTACACAACTCTTCATTATTTATATTTATATTATAAAGCCTGTTTTGAGGGATCACCTGTCTTTAAAAACTCCACTTAGTTGGCAGAAGTGATCCTCGAGATTTTACATAACTGCCTGTATGAAAAGTGATAATTAGGGTTACATATAGTAATTTATTTGTAAAGGTTATAAATTATCTATGCCTGTATCTGCATTTCTAAATAAACTCTTTTTTAAATTTTAAAACACATTTTCAATGCTATTAATAACTTTTGTTCGTTAAAATATCTGAGACTTACAATGTAGATTAATAAGCCCAATCCATTAGGTCAAATAATGACATTACATTAATAAGCCCAATCCATTAGGTCAAATAATGACATTACATTAATAAGCCCAATCCATTAGGTCAAATAATGACATGTTTGGTACATTCCATTTATACAGTAGTCCCCCTCTAATAAGATCCTTCTAAATAAAAGCCACTCCTGTTATCAGGCCAGATGTACTGAGATAATAAAATACTTCTCAATAGTCCCCCACAAGAGGCCACTCCTGTTATCAGGCCAGATATACTGAGATAATAAAATACTTCTCAATAGTCCCCCACAAGAGGCCACTCCTGTTATCAGGCCAGATGTACTGAGATAATAAAATACTTCTCAATAGTCCCCCACAACAGAGGCCACCCCTATTACAAAGCCACATTTTTCATTGCAGAAGGGTTGGCCTTGTCAGAAGGGGACTACAGTTTTACCAATAATAGTAATTTGGCTTGATAGGTAGATACTTTTTTTTTATTATTTAATTTATTAATCCATTATTTTCAGATAGGATATATGAATGAATTATGACAATAAAGTATAACAGTGATGGTCAACAATTACATCAATATGAAAAATAGCTGGTCGCAAGGTAGACCATCCAGCTCGCCTGTGCAATCTATAGTTACATGTGAATGTCATAACCATGTGGTTAGTGTTTAATTTGGTTAAGAATAATACTTTAGTTTAGCCAAAAGAAAACCATTTTATGGTATTCAAAATGGACATATAAATGTAATAGTAAAACAGGTCTTAACAAAAATGTGGAAGTCATTCAGGCAGAAATAGTAGGTGTTTTTAACTGTCCACGACAAACTCACATGTGAAGTTTCATCAACCTGGACCAAGTAGTTTGTCTACATTGGACCTAAACGCCAACGTTAACACAAAAATGTCGAAGTCATTCAAGCAGAAATAGTAAGTCATGGTGACCTATATTTGTGTGCAGTGTTTTTAACTGTCCACGACAGACTCACATGTGAAGTTTCATCAACCTGGACCAAGAAGTTTGTCTACATTGGACCTAAACGCAAATGTTAACATTGGACGCCGACGCCGCAGCCGACGCACAGGTGAGGACATAAGCTCTTCTGTACTTCGTACAGATGAGTTAACAAAATGAACATAACATGTATTGACAATATGCATCTGAATTCTGTAAACCAACTTTTTATATCACTTTCAAAATTTTGATATTATGAGTTAAGTTATCAGAAATAAATTGTTTTCTTACCTGGTACATATCAACACTGACAATTCTAAGCTTAGGTGGGCGTGGTGGCCCAACAGTGGTGTAGTATATCACAGATGATGAAGTCTGAAGCTCACATGGTTGTTCCCCATGTAACATTGTATAATTAGCAATGACATAAACCCTGAAACCAAACAATATAATTTTGATGGAAAAAATTAACTTCTGTAAAATCATTTTAAAATTGTATAGACAACCTCTTAATATATATGTCAGACTACTTTTCAAGAGGAATTGTACATTTCATTAGTTTATAAACTCGTCATAGTAATAAAAAAGGGAGATAACTGATGTACATACAATATATCTACAAACAAACTTGTATCACAGTGTATATATATTCCTCATAATAACAGCACGTAAAATTTCTTAATGACAGGCTACTTTCCAAATAAAGACGAATTAGATGAAATATCCTTTCATTCCCTAAACTTAATATCATTGGATTTTGAAGTTAAACTTTTATCTAGATCTTAAATTTTGGAAATGTAACATGCACCATGCACAAGTAAATAAATTGTGACAACTACTTGTTAGTTGTTTGGTTTCATGTCAGCCGTCAGTCGTTTGATATCATACTGTTCTCCCTGCCCTGTCACATTTTCCAGTATTTCTGTATGTGACTTATATATAAGTCATGTCTGTTCTAAGTACATTCCATTAGTTTTGTAAGTAACTTACCTGTATGTCATGCCAGCCACCAAGCCTTTGATATCACTTACCTGTATGTCATGCCAGCCACCAAGCCTTTGATATCACTTACCTGTATGTCATGCCAGCCACCAAACCTTTGATATCACTTACCTACATGTCATGCCAGCCACCAAGCCTGTGATATCACTTACCTGTATGTCATGCCAGCCACCACACCTCTGACATCACTTACCTGTATGTCATGCCAGCCACCAAGCCTTTGATATCACTTACCTGTATGTCATGCCAGCCACTAATTCTTTGATATCACTTACCTGTATATCATTCCAGCCACCAAGCCTTTGATATCACTTACCTGTATGTCATGCCAGCCACCAAACCTTTGATATCACTTACCTGCATGTCATGCCAGCCACCAAGCCTTTGATATCACTTACCTGTATGTCATGCCAGCCACCAAGCCTTTGATATCACTTACCTGTATGTCATGCCAGCCACCAAGCCTTTGATATCACTTACCTGTATGTCATGCCAGCCACCAAGCCTTTGATATCACATTTATTCTTGTCTTGAATATTCCAGCAGTGTTGTAAGCCTCTTACTGGTTTATTATGTTCCACCAGATTACATTCAAAGCTTAGAAAAAAAATTAATGATGTAGTTGTATTTCAGTTTTTTCTATCAAAAGAAATATGTTATAAAATACAAGTATCTGTTTTTGCAATGATATAAAAGATGTTGTACAGATGTTCCTGCGCCATAAGTGTCTCTCACCACTAAAGCTGTTAGTTCGAACCGCGTTCATGGCGAGGTGTACTCGATACAACATTATGTGATAAAGTTTGTCAGTGACTTGCTGCAGGTCAGTGGTATTCTCTGGGTACTTTGGTTTCTTCCACCAATAAAACTGACCACCACAATATAACTGAAGTATTGTTGAAAGTGGCGTTAAACACCATAAACCATAAAACATCAATTTAACCTGTATAAACCTAATTTCTGTCTATTCTGGTGGTCCAAAGGAGGTTTGGTTTAGATAGTTTCATTGTACTTTCACAGGAATATGAGCATAAGTGTAGACATAGAGAGATGTCTAAACAGTCGGTTCATGGATATAAGTTACAGTAGTAATTTTTGTGTGTACATTTAGAAACACACGTCAATATGAGACTCTGGTCTGGATTTATAGAAATACCCTCTCATGTAGCAGAATACTAAATACTATTGATCTATAAGAAGTCATCTAAAAATAGACCTAACTTGAAAACTTTTGAAAAACATAAAAAAAATCATTTACAATTGACAAAACTTGTATGACGAAACTTTATGAATGTCGGACAGAATTAAAATGTTCTTAAAACTGCTGTATTACCTGATATCACTGTTGTTGATTTCCTTAGTGAATTTTGTTCCAACGATGTTGACAACAAACAACAACAATTTGTATTTAGGATCGACACCTCTAGGTAGCTCCCAGTTCACACGTAGACCATTTTTACCCCGACTTTCAACCATAATTGACGGAGCAGGAAGTATACCATCTCCATCACTTTCAATCATCTGTCAAGAAAGAAAGTACAAAATTTGTAGATTTCAAAACACATACTTATGGAAAAGAGTAGTCTTAATCTAATTGGCATGATCATTTTTTTTTTCACTAATGTTGTGAGTTCGAATCCAGCAAAGACCTATGCTCTCTATACAACATTATGTGATAAAGTTTGTCAATGACTCGAGGCAGGTCAGCGGTTTTCTCCGGTTTCCTCCACCAATAAAACTGACCGCCACTATATAACTGAAATATTGTTGAAAGTGGCATTAAACACCATACCCCCCATTTGGGACAATATATAACATTTTCAGTTATCTGATTTCACTGTAGGAGGTGTTGTGATCAAAATGTTTCCAGTTAACATATGACATCCTATAAAAAATATTTGAATTGAAACAAGACAGTCTTCTATAGCTAAATGGTATAAGAAGAATTTGAAGATGCAAAGGGGTAATAAGAATCTGTAAATCAAAGAAGAACAGACAACACAATGGTTAAAAGAAAAAGGACAAAAGGACACAAGATCTATAAAACATACACATAAAATTAAAGATCGAGTAACACGAACCCCACTAAAAACCGGGAGTGAATTCAGGTGCTCCAGAAGGGTAAGCAGTTCCTGCTCCACTAGTGGCACCTGTTGTATTAATCTAGTTACAAACCTGGTGATAAGTCATGAATGAGGAAAGGATGGTGAAGTGTTTACGACAAGTGGAACATATCCGCCGTGGTCATTTGTAATACAGATATTCCATAATGGTCATCCAAGTCATGGTGGTGAACATAAATCAAGTGTGTTATTCCACTTAAATTGTAGAAGATAAATGCATTGACAAGGTAAAAAATGGACATAGCATGTTGATGATGCTATTTTGGTCACATGACAGGTCACATTACAAAGTGGACATGACAATACTATCTATGTGTTGATGATGCTAAAACGGTCACATGACAGGTCATATTACAAAGTGGACATGACAATAATATCTATGTGTTGATGATGCTAAAACGGTCACATGACAGGTCATATTACAAAGTGGACATGACAATAATATCTATGAGTTGATGATGCTAAAACGGTCACATGACAGGTCATATTACAAAGTGGACATGACAATACTATCTATGTGTTGATGATGATAATTAGGTCACATGACAGGTCATATTACAAAGTGGACATGAACTTATACTTAATGTGTTGATGATATCATCATGCTACTGAGGTCACACAAAAAAAATTGAAAAGCACATGTAGCTACCTGTCTTTCTTCAATAATCTTTCTCCTACTGGCTCCCATCTTGTCTCCGGGGACAGCCAGTCGTCTCTCTTCCTGCATACTTCCCTGTAACCTGCTATCATTTAGTTCTACTTCATCCTGGACTTCAATGATAGCCAACCTCTGTCTCCTGTGTTCAGATTGCCTACCAGACCTAGGGGTCCCTGGAGGCCTAGGAGAGTAACTAGATTTTATAACTGTTTCATCTTCATCTATATATTCTCTAAGTCTTCTTGACCCTCCTCTTCCAATTTCTCTCTCTCTCCTCTGAACTCTGGCCTCCTCGTATGGTCTCTGAGCATCCATTACCACCATAGTACCTTCACTTGAAAGTGTTGCACCATCAGAATCAGTCTCAGAATCTGTCTCTGATTCAGTTTCTGAATCACTACTTTCACTTTCAGTTTCTGATTCTTCTGACATAGAGGCTAGCCTTTTCTTTGGTGGGCCAGAACGTACTATATCTATTTTATGTTTCCTGGGAATCCTTACATCATCTGTCATGCTACTTTGATCTACAATATAAAATTATATGTCTATGTACTTTTCAGTACACACAAACAAATGACATTTCTTCTTTCTTTACTTTCATCATATACAGATATATACTTTGTTCATGAAATATCATAATTCATATGCTAATTGAATTATTTGTTTTGCATAATTTTTACTTAAATTACAGCGAAAATGCAAAAAAGACCAATTCAGTACTTTTTCGAAATCAATTAAAAGGCATATACAGATATACTTGTGAAGATATTTGGTATAAAGGCAAACATCATGATGCTAAAAAAACATTATAACAACAAACCTGAAACAGTTATTTAAAAAGTAACACCAAAATAAGAAAGTAATTCATCAAAATTAAATTTTAGGGGTTGTGACCAAATACATTGTGTAATTTTATTATAACTTTAAATTGAAAAGGATCCACCCTCATAACTCAGAAATAATAACCAATTCTTAAAAGGATTGAAATGAACTTACTATGAAGTTACAATCAAGTATACCAAAAAATATTATCATGTTAAAACCATAGAACTATAAGGTAATGTGTAAAAAAGTTTAGTATGACTCAACCAGACAAAACAATTAAAGATTTGTCAGTAAATCATGCCATGAGGACAAAATAACAATACTTTACCATGCTGTAAAATCTAACCCCATAAATTTTATAAAGATTGTTAACAAAAGAATTTATTGAATGTGCACAAGAAATGTAGTCATAATCTGTTCTAAGTGCAGCTTAATCTACAAATAACTTGTGTCATTATATAATATCATAATTAAAACAACAACAACAAGAAATGTGTGCATCACAAAATATGCCCGTCTATATAAATAGGGTTTTCCCCTTCCACAGGGGAATCATGTGGCCAAGTTTGGTCAAGATCCAATATACAGAACTAAAGTTATTGTGCGGAAACGATCCTGTAGTCAGAAATTCTATTTATAGTAATGGTGACCTTGACCTTTGACCTAATGACCCCAAAATAAAGAGGGTTTTTCCCCTTCCACAGGGGAATCATGTGGCCAAGTTTGGTAAAGATCCAATATACAGAACTAAAGTTATCGTGTGCAAACGATCCTGTTGTCAAAAATTCTATGTATAGCAATGGTGACCTTGACCTTTGACATAATGACCCCAAAATAAATAGGGTTCTTCCCCTTCCACAGGGGAATCATGTGGCCAAGTTTGGTAATGATCCGATATACAGAACTAAAGTTATTGTGCAGAAACCTGTGTGGACGCCCACCCGCCCGCCATACCCAATCACATAATACGGCCAGTCTCGAGACGGGCGTATAATAAAAAAAAAAAATAGTGCAAACATGGTTGTTGAGCACTTACCCTCCGATTCATCTGAAAATATCAGTATTAAATACATTTAAAATAGCAGTATTGAATACATTTAAAATATCAGTATTGAATACATTAAAAATCAGTAACGTACCAAAGGTGTGAAAGCCAAGTTGCGAACATATTGATGGACAATGCCTAGTTATATAATTCTGAACCTTAGTTAAGAACCCTCAGACAATGTTCTGGTTAAAAAGTATCTAATTACTGTTCTATTTCACCAGGCATGTGTGTACCAAGTTTCACTTAGATCCAACATTTTGTTCTTATCAAATTTTTGTTTTAGTGTTAGAAGTTGTGACCTTGACCTTTGCCCTACAAACCTCAATATCAATAGGCTTCCTCCTCTCATCATCAGGCATATGTGTACCAAGTTTCATTTAGATCCTACATTATGTTCTTAAGATATCGTGCGGAAATGAAAAAAGTATCAAATTTTTGTTCTATTTTTAGAAGTTGTGACCTTGACCTTTGTCCTACCATCCTCAATATCTATAGGCTTCCTCCTCTCACCACCAGGCATGTGTGTACCAAGTTTCATTTAGATCAGACATTTAATTCTTAAGATATTGTGCGGAAACGAAAAAGTTGACGCCCGGACAACATTAATCATATTATAAGCCGAGTTCGACTTCGTAGCAACTCGGCTAAAAATATCAGTATTAAATACATTTAAAATATCTGTTATAAATACGTTTAACTGAAAATATTAGTATTAAATACATTTAAAATGTCAGTATTAAATGTACATTGTATTTAAAATATTAGAATAAAATACAGAAAGTTATTAATATACAGTAGAACTTCAATGGCTCAAACTCAAAGGGACTGTCAAAATGTGTTCGAGTTATCGGAAGTTCGAGCCACTGAAGTTCCGTATTTTCAGAGAGAAAAAATATGTTTCTGACTCGTGAAATTTCATTACACTATGATAAACTGATGCACAGTACAGAGGACCTTTGTTGTACAATAATATTTAACTCTTCAGAAAGTTCTCAAAGACTACGGCTTCTGAACATCTCTTTGGCATCTTCAAACGTTCCTTAGAAACATTTTTTCATTGTGTTCGCCATCTATTTTACATACAGGAAATACAAAGTCGGGTATTAACAGTTGGATCGATATCTGTATAATGTTTGGCAATTCGGATATATATTTTTAATGTCGAATATTCAAATTATAGCAAATGATCATTTTCTCATATTTATGAATATCATGGATAAGTTATATAGAAATAAGTGATAGGTGTTGTCAATGACTACAAATTAGGAACAAAACAAATATATGCTGAAACCAAAAAAGTAATAATAATTGTTGACTTCATAAACAAAATATGAAACAATCTGTTTCAATCAATAAACATAATTAATGTGATATGCTAATGTGACATACCAGTAAACATAATAGAGACTCAGAAAATTGTCGTTCTAATGTGACATGAATAACAACATAAACATACACTAAAAATGTGACTTCAATCAATAAACATAATCTATGTGATATACTAATGCTGTATACAAGTAAACATATAATAGTGACTCCGAAAATATGTCCTTGTGTCTTCATCAATCGCCTGTGACATGCTGACAACAATTATATCATGGACCAACCTTCAACAGCTATGGCATCCAATACCAGTTGATTTCTGAACATACTTCCATATGTATCTAAACATTTTAACCCCGTGGTGACCTCATCTGTGTCCATTTTGTCTGTATCATCACTGTCACTTTCATCACCTTGCAGTTTATTGTACTCTTTCATTGTCATTGGATCATCTGATTTCTTCTTCGTTTTACCAAATTTTGTCTGTTTTTTCTTTCTCCCTCTAGGACTAATATCATGTAAATTTGCTTCATCAGTGTAAATTTTATTCCTATCTCTGGACCTTTCTGCATCTAGATGAGAATATTGGTCTTTTGATGAACTTCTTTTTTTCAACATTTCATCTGCATCATATTTGGGATCCAAAAATTCCTTCCTATTAGTATATCTACTTCCTGGTTGGTTATATTCATTTCTGTTACTACAACCACTTCTCCTAGTAACATCAGGACTGCTATGTTTACTTTGGTTTCCATAGTACCCTCTCCTTGTATCTTCAGGGCTGCTATTGTAATAATCACCTTGGTTTCTATAGTGACTACGCCTTCCATCTTCTGGGCTGTTATTGTAATAATCACCTTGGTTTCTATTGTGAATCCGCCTCCCATCTTCCGGGCTATTATCTTTGAATTTATGTGAGGATCGTCGACTTCTATGACTTCTTCTTTCAACTTCTTCTGGACTACTGTCATAAAAACGATTTCCTTGGCGCCCAGGAGAATGCCTGTCTCTCCCTCTCTGTGCAAAATATTCTGGTGGTAACATTTTGTATCTTTCCCCATGTGGCAATTCTTGTTGCAAATGAGGCAGAGGTTCAAATCCATTGGAGGATTCATCTTCTTCCTCCCAATATCCATCATCCCTTCCTGTATGTTCCTCATTATAATATTGTTGATGTCCTTGATCATCTTGGTAATCACCATTATCATACTCCACATAGTTATTAGGCATGCCCTGCTCATAAAGAAACTGGTCTACATCCTGTTGAGTGAAACTTCGTGACCTTGATGTGTCTCTTCCATATCTAGATGATGAATGGTCACGATTATGTTGAACGGTTGAATAATCTCTTCTGTTTCTTCCGGGAGTTCTGTCTCTTGCTCTTTCAATATTACGGGCACCAGATAGAACAGGATACCTTTTTATCCTGTCAGGACTTGGACCATCAAATGAACGAGGCTGATGAGTAAACATATGACTTTGCCTGCGATTGTAATGGCCATGATATGGAGACAAATTGTTATATTCAGAATGAGGCAAATTTTCTTGTGATCTTGACATTCTCCGTTGCATTCTGCCTTGAACTTTTGGACCTCTAGGTGGATGGGGCATATTATATCCATCATATTCATTATCTTCATATTCATCTTCCATTTGTTGAAAATGGTTCATGTATTGATTAACTGTTTGTTTTGCAGCAACAACAGCAGGTGCTTTCATTTGAAATATTCTGGTGGATGAAGCTGGTTTTTCTAAAGCTTTTGTGGACTGAACAAAATGTTTAAATTTTGACCAATCAAATTTCATTTTTGGTTTGTGTTTGTAAATTTTTGGTGCAATCCCAGCCATTATAATTCTCTGTTGTGTTAAGAATGATTTGACAGCCATGGCTACCATTTTGAATGAAATCCCACTGAAAGGTTTTTGTTCTTCCATTTTAATATTAGAATTGTGCCCCATAGTAGCAATTTTTCCCACAGTTAAAAGAGAAATGGGAGCTTTTCCACCAGGTTCTTTTATAACTGGTACTGATTGTCTCCGTGAAGTTGCAGGTGATATGAGCCTAGAAAGTGGCATTTGAGATGGTCCCATTGCCCTCTCCATTTCATATGGTTCATCATATGCATCTTCTGGATGAAGAGACATCTTCCTTGAAAAAATACTTCCCTTATTTGAAACAAATGACTGTCGTCTGCTGTTCTCTATTTTTTCTGATTGAGGTGGCTCAGGATAAAAGGGGTATTCAAGATCTTGACTGGCATAACCATTAACTTGTTTATCTCTTAAAGGTCTTTCAAATTTATTTATGCCTCTACCAACAGCTATGGCTTGTGTCATGTGATCATTTTTGTATGAATCCCTACTCTTTAATGGCTTTACAACCTGTTCAGATTTTTCCGTATCTGAGTTCTTAGAAATGGATTTTGTCTTGGGATTTCCCATAGCTCCTCTTGAATCCCTCCTCTGTGGCTTGGCATGATAATCTTCCTCTTCAGATGCAACTCTTGACAGGTTTTCAGATATATTTGCGGAAGAAGCTACACCCTTCTTCTTTAAAGGTTTTACATCTTAAAATAAATGGTCGAGAAATTTTGAAGAGATAACAAAAGATTAATATTTTCAATTTTAGTTCATAATACATTATATACACTTTCCTGAAATTGCTCAATTATTTTCATAAACTGATCATAAGTATTTAATAAAAAAAAATAATAATAATAACCTGTGATTTATAAAATTAACTTTATGAAAATCAAGCTAAACCAATTAAATAACAACCTACAAACTTCATTTTAACAATTTTTTATTTTGTTATTTTTTAGTTCATGCCTTAATTTATGCAGAAAAAAAAAACAAAATAACATTGGAGCCTCTGTACACAAACAATACAATCTATAAAAAAAAATTGATTCAACACTCTATGTTCGATTATTTAACAGTTTAATTAGAAAAACTGCAGAATAAATATTTCATAAATATGGAGTTTTTTAACATTTTGCGTGATTATTAGGACTTGCAAACTTTTTTTTTTACAAATAGTCAACTTATTTTCATCAAAAGGTATCATCAGGTTAACAGATATTACCTATTCCAAATTTTTCTTGCTATACATAAATCAAAGCAAGTTCATTAAAATGCAACCTGCTGGTTTGAGTTTGATAATCAACAAACAGAAATGGTTGGTATCTCTTTTTCGTCTTCTTCAAATTATACATAGTAACTAATTTACCTTTATATCTTGGTTGTTCCACCTCAACAATTGTCTCTGGTATCTTCCTCATCTTAGAATCATCTATTAAAGAAATTAATAAAAAAACAATATACATTGTATATAAAGCCTAAAATGAGATTAAACTAAGATTTTTTTATAATTTGTTATTTGTTACATAAAAACAAATAAAACTTTTCGTTTATCACTTACACTTAGCGAATCAATGAAGAAAAAGCACAATGGTTGTTTAAATGAATTATTTATCTATAAGTAATAGAATGTGTACCAGTAGATAAAAAACTCCAACATTATGATCAATTTCTCTGCCAGGTCAAGTCAATCATGTAATGTTTTGATCATCACTACACAACAGTATTTACATAAATGATGCCATGTTTTATTTACCTAATCTATTGTTTGTAAATTATTCTTGTCATGAGTATGCTTTTAATACTCCTCACTGTGGCAATCAAGAGGCTGTCATGGTAGTGATTGTATGGTAATTGGATTTACAACTACCTGTGCAATCAGTGCCTATTACCACTAAAGTTGTGAGTTTGAACCTCCACCTATAAAACTGGCTGCCACGATAAAACTTAAATATTGTTGAAAGTGGCATTAAACACCATAAACCAAACCAACTGTGGCAATCTATAAATTAACCGATTCTACAGATAATAGTGTAGACAGATTTATATACTGATATAGGCAGTACCTCTTATATAATTATACATGTACATGTATAGAACTATCAACTCATTAGAAAGGGTTTGATACAGCATACATGACGTGAACATGAATTATATGCTAATTAGTGTCAGAAATACTGGATGATATAAAATTATTTGACCAATAGGAAGTTGAAATTCAACAAAATAATTATCACCCTTTATTAAGTACCAATAATGTAAAATCTTCAAATCTCTTAGGGAGAGAGGTCAAAGAAGCATTGCTAAATCAAAATATAGAGGTTTTAAAATTAGGATATTGGGAGACTGTACACTTTCTGGAGAAAAGTTAATATAAATTCAGAGATTTTTAGACAGACAGATAAAATGATTAAGTTTTATCTCACTTTGTAGGATTATTCCAGAGTTGGCCTAAAAACTTAATGATCTCTCGTTTATTTAAATATATCCTTGCCATAGTACCTATGCTATGGGAAGGTATCAATTCTAGCCAGAAAATCATACACAGACTTAAAAAAGTATTTCCTATAATATTGAGATATCCTGAAAGGATATTTGAAAATTCTTAGAATATAGGGATATCCCGAAGGGAAATTGAAAATTCTGAGGATTGGCAGTATGCTAATTGAATAATATCCAAAGCTAAGCTAAATATATCTTAACAAAGAAGAATTATAAGTATGTACTGGCAATTGTTTTGAACCTAATTGGGAAATAAATTGACACATACATGTACTGTTATTTTAATATACAGATTTCAGATTTTTAAAGCAACCCAAGAAAAGATTCTAATTCTATACTTTTTGGGAATAAATACATACACAAACAAAAACAGAGATTGTAACAGTATAAAAACAATGGAAATATCCCAGAAAATTCAATGACAGTATTAAGACACGATATATACACAGGATTATCTGAATCCTGATGTCAGTTTGTGTAAATATATATTACAGTTTGATCCTATGGTAGCACAGGTTCTATGATATCCTGTATTCATGTGCTATTTCAATCAGTTTTTGCTGCCATCTTTTTAATTTAACTACTACAGTACCATAGGATCCCAATATATGTTACTTACAATATATTTGTTTAATTTATTTTATTTCTATAAAACATCCAAAAACAACTATCTAAAAAAAATAACTTAATAATAACAAGATGTTGCACGCTACGTTGTGCTAAGAATACCCCCACTCGTTCATTTGTAAGTCGCACGGTAAACAGGAAGTTGATGTGTGGTAAACCTGGAAAGGGGAGACACGGTACAAGTCACCATACCAAAGCCATATATTAAATATAAAATCATTTCTTCCAGTAGAAGCTGAGATAACTGTTACAAAAGTGTGAACGGACGGACAAACGGACAAGGTGATTGCAATATAGCCCACTCTCTACGAGTGGGGGTATAATTAGTAAACCAGTAATTTCATTAATTTCATTGTACATATTTAAATAGTAAACCAGTAATTTCATTAATTTCATTGTACACTGTACATATTTCCACTTGAATATTCCACACAAATATATTTATATTTAGTTTTCTTTAAGAATAAAATGTTTAATAATTTTCCCTTAAAATAGACCAAGAGGAGAAAACTCTTATATCAAACATTTATTTATTAATACTATTTTTAATATATATTTACACAAAATGACATCTATGAACACTTGTCATCCATGTGCATTTAGAAGACATGTGTACAATATTACATGATAGATTTTATCTAAAGAAGATGGAATGATAAACACACGGAGATGTAATGCTTTCTCACCTAAACGTCTTAATCTAACTGCTACAATGTTAAAAAAACAAAAGCATTTGTTAATGGCTACATGCTTATAGCTAAAACTCTTCAAAAACTTCAAAAAAAATATATAATTACTATCAAAGCCCACAGCAATACAAACTGATCAGATTGTATAGTGTATAAAAATTTATTTTAAAAGCGGTCAATGCAGTCTCAATATTTCAGGTTATATTGTACAATCTAAGAATATGTAGGTACAAAAGCTCTTTTAAAGCTGACAAACTTTAAATTCCTTCATTTCTACTTAAACTTCACAAAATATCTCCATGATGACCCCATACACAATCAAATTACAGTCTCGTCCACTTATAATGAAAATTTAGAGAGACATGAAACACAGCGAAACTTGTGCAATCCAACACCTGAGTTTCCCCACATCTTGTGACATCCGACATAAATTTATGGTCCTAAAGTATTTCTTTTAACTGAAATAGAACCTGAGTATTCCGTCATCCTGTACAATCGGACACATTTCCCAGCTTCCTTGGTGTGTCAGATTAGACAGGTTCTGACATCCTGTACAATCGGACACATTTCCCAGCTCCCTTGGTGTGTCAGATTAGATAGGTTCTGACATCCTGTACAATCTGACACATTTCCGAGCTCCCTTGGTGTGTCAGATTAGACAGGTTCTGACATCCTGTACAATTGGACACATTTTCCATCTCTCTTGGTGTGTCAGATTAGACAGGTTCTGACATCCTGTACAATCGGACACATTTCCCACCTCCATTGGTGTGTCAGATTAGACAGGTTCTGATATCCTGTACAATCGGACACATTTGCCAGCTCCATTGGTGAGTCAGATTAGACAGGTTCTGACATCCTGTACAATCGGACACATTTGCCAGCTCCATTGGTGTGTCAGACAGGTTCCACTGTATTTTCAATTTAGCCAAACTTCAATATAACATGATTTATTATAAATACAACAGTTGATGGAGATCAAAAATCTGTTCAGTATAACAAATTGTTCACTATAACCGATTTGGTCAGTGGACTGGACTGTATTTGATTTAATATTTCTGATTTATTGTGAGAAAAATAACAAGTTACAGAGTTACGTGTTCCTCTTGTCCATAATTTTCAAAGATTTAATACAATTCACAGTATTGAAAATAAACATCATTTAAAGAAGAGATGAAAAAACTAGAGGCTCCCAGGAGCCTGTATAGCTCACCTGGGTATAATAACAACATCAGTCAATACAATTTGATAAAAAATAACAAATGTAGCCCTCGTCATTGCAGACCCCCTCTCCAAAATAATTTGGGCAGGGGTTCCCCCTTTAATGTATGTTATCAACATTGCTATAAAAA
>MJUT01012167.1:522912-546183 GCA_002080005.1 Gigantidas platifrons | reverse complement strand
ATGCCATGTTTGATTTAAATTGGCTTACTGGTTTCAGAGGAAAACAAATTTAAACATTTTTCCCATAGAGTCCTATGTTAAAACTATGTTTGCTGATGGTGGCCATCTTGGATGGAGGACATTATTTTGAAAGTTGACCACCTAAGGACCATTCATGCCATGTTTGCTATAAATTGACTTACTGGTTTCAGAGGAAACAATTTTTAAACATTTTTTCCATAGGGACCTATGTTAAAACTATGTTCGCTGATGGTGGCCATCTTGGATGGAGGTCGGGGTCACATGACATTATTTTGAAAGTTGACCACTTAAGGACCATTCATGTCATGTTTGCTTTAAATTGACTTACTGCTTTCAGAGGAAAAATTTTTTAAACATTTTTCCCATAGGGTTCTATGTTAAAACTAAGTCGAGTCATGGCGGCCATCTTGGATACGCGATCGGCATAAAAATAACAAATTTAGTAGAGGACCATCCAGTCATCATTTCTATAATGTTACAATTCCATCGGCTGAGTAGTTTCTGACAAGAAGATTTTCAAAGTTTCAACCAATCAGAACACATTATTGGCCCTGGCGGCCATGTTGGATTTCCGATCTAAACCAAAATAACAAATTTATTAGAGGACCTCCCAATGAACATTTCTGCCAAATTTGGTCCAAATCAGTTCAGTGGTTTCAAAGAAGAAGAAGAAAGTATGAAAAGTTTACAGACGCGGACGACGACGACGGACGCAAAGTGATGACAAAAGCTCACATGACCCTTTGGGTCAGGTGAGCTAAAAAGGCATTTACCAACAGAATCTACCTTCTTAGCTAGTAGTCAGTTAGTTATTAGCATTCACTGACCCTGCTATTGTACTGATTATGTTGTCATTCATTTTTGTAATCGTGTGTGGTTTTTTGAGTAGAAGCCAATTTGTGCAGGTTTTTTATTGTATATTTACATCTGTAATGTCGTTGGAGATCCAATTATCAGAGGGGAGGGGGTCCCATTAACCAATTGAACCCTGCCACATTCTCATGTCTGTCTTAAGCCATATGTTGTGGTCTTTATTGTATTCAATTATTTTAGGTGAGAGGTAGTTTTTTGTTTTGTAATTATTATTAGTGGAATTATTTAACATTATTGTTTAAACTTCTTTTCATAAAGTTAATGTTATTACAATGCCATGGTGATAAACAAATTAGATTTATCACTTATTTGACAGTAGAACACATTTTGCTATCTTGTTACCTACCATATTGAATTAATTTCCTAAAACATAGGAAAACTATAATCTATTAATATTAATAAGATCACCGACTCAGGAATTTTTCAGTATAAAGCATATGGCATATATTTGATATCTTTATATAGAAACACAGACAATATATACATATAGAAAATGTGGATGTAATCTGTTCCACATATAATACATATCTTAGTAACATACAGAAAATGTGGATATAATCTGTTCCACATATAATACATATTTTAGTAACATACAGAAAATGTGGATATAATCTGTTCCACATGTAATACATACCTTAGTAACATACAGGAAATGTGGATGGAATCCTTCACCATCCACTCTACACACCTGGTTGTCATAGCGTTCATCACAAATAACACTGCTAACTCTAATATCATCCATCAGCTGTCAAATAAAGCTATAATAAGTACCAACTGGACATCAAATTATATGATTGATTGGTGTTTAACACAAACCTTATCAGTATTTCAGCTATATATAGTGAGATCAAATTATAATACATGTAGTAGTTGTTCTAATCCAAAAATTATATATGACCTAGACAAGTACAATCTCATTTTTGCCTTGAATAGTAATTTATCTGTTTATAGAATGACTGTAAAACTGTACCTTAAAACATAATGAAACCTGTCAAAACTAAACCCTCAATAAACCAGAATCATGTATAAGCTGAAACTAAACCCTCAATAAACAAGAATCATGTATAAGCTGAAACTAAACCCTGAATAAACCAGAATCATGTATAAGCTGAAACTAAACCCTGAATACACCAGAATCATGTATAAGCTGAAACTAAACCCTGAATAAACCAGAATCATGTATAAGCTGAAACTAAACCCTGAATAAACCAGAATCATGTATAAGCTGAAACTAAACCCTGGATAAACCAGAATCATGTATAAGCTGAAACTAAACCCTGAATAAACCAGAATCATGTATAAGCTGAAACTAAACCCTCAATAAACCAGAATCATGTATAAGCTGAAACTAAACCCTGGATAAACAAGAATCATGTACTGTAAATTCAGAAATTATTGCGTGCATTTATTATTGCAATTCCTCAACCGCAGGCAAAAATGTGAGGTTTAATTATTGCGATGCGCCAAGATAAAGAAGAAAAAAAATCGATGTAAATTTTTATCTAAACGTGCGTTTTCGTTTTCGTATTTGTATGTCGTTAATCCCCTTGTAAGCCACTGTCATGTTTACCTTTAATCAACGTGAATACACATTTCCCTTGGCCTTTGTACACACATTTTTCACGTGATTGAGAATCTAGGAAATGTTGGAAATGTATTTATCGATCAAAGCGTGCTTGTGGGGACCTAGAAACTTTTGTAACAGGTGAACTTTAGTCACGTGCCGAGTCGACAGTAATTGAACATCCGAAGGCTTGGGGCTTGGCTTGGGTGATATAAAGGTTAATGAAATTTCAAAGAAAGATAAATTGAAGTGTACAAAATAAATAAGTAAACAAAAACAGTAGTTTAAAAGAATTATGGCTTGTATGAATCTTTTATCGGAACAAGCTCAGTTTTACAAACAAAATTTAGTCGGCTTTTTTCAAAGTGATATTTTAAAATAAAATATTGCTAAAATATTGCTCAATTAACTATACGGTATTAATTAGAAATTAAAAAAATGTCATAAATAGATGAATTTTTGGGGGAGCAATCATTAACGTTTCAACATGTCTATGTGGAAGTTTGTCACTAAGAAACGCTCTCCAGATGACATTGTCTTACGTCTACCAGACCCTGATAAAGCTACAAGCAAAGAAGCTGCTGATATAATGAAAGCTGCTAATGCTGAGATCGTCCACGCCCTTGCCACCGGCAAAACAACCATGACCACCAAACGTGGGGTTAAAAGAAAAGCCGCCAATAACCACTACACACCTGAGGTCCATGCCAAAATAAAATAAAATAAAAATCGGGCATTTATTAACACAGTTTTTATATAATTAGATCGATGAGAAACTAAAATATTTTTGATCTACCCTTACGACAAAAAAACATCGAATGAAACTGACAAGTCATCATTTTGAAACACAGATGTTTAAATACACACTTTATTTGTGTCCCTAGACATATTTACACAGGATATTGTAATGAAAACAATCAATAAACATGTACACGCTTCACCGCTTCCTATGTGTCAGTAATCTATAACATGCACCTGTCGATCTTACCTGTGTAAGAAAAGAGAGATAAATCAAACAGAAACTGGTCAAGAAAATGAACATTAAAACTGCAAGGTTTAATTATTGCGATCGCCGACCAGTCGCATTTTTCGAATTAATAAAAACATCGCATTAATTTCTGAATTTACAGTATAAGCTGAAATTGAAAGAAAGCCCAAATTTATGATTTTCTTTGTTACTATAACCTGTATAAACCAAACACATGTCTTCCCAATACAAAAGCTGGTCCCAAGCAGGTTTGGTTTAGACAGGTTTTACTGTAGAAAACATGTTTCCCACTGTTCATTTATACCAAGAACATGGTCTATTTACAGTGATAATAAAACATAAAACCTTTGTAAAAAATATTCATTCAAAACTAGCAATCTAAAATTAGACACACTATGACAGGTCTTTAATATATGTAGATCATCTGATACAGCTTTTATTTTCAGAAAAACACTATTCCTGATTTTGAGGTAGAAATCATAATGCTACAAATAATAAACTATTTTTCTGAGTTAGACTAATTAATTAAAAACATTTTTTTTCTGGATGACTTCTCTTTAAATCAAATGTACCCTGTAATCCTTGTCTCTCTATTTAAGTAAATCAAAAGTAATTCTTGGGTTTCTATGTAAATCAAAAGTAATTCTTGGGTGTTTAAGTAAATCAAAAGTAATTCTTGGGTTTCTACATAAATCAAAAGTAGTTCTTGGGTGTCTACGTAAATCAAAAGTAATTCTTGGGTTTCTATGTAAATCAAAAGTAATTCTTGGGTTTCTACGTAAATCAAAAGTAATTCTTGGGTTTCTACGTAAATCAAAAGTAATTCTTGTGTTTCTACATAAATCAAAAGTAATTTTGGGGTTTTTACGTAAATCAAAAGCAATTCTTGGATTTCTAGGTAAATCAAAAGTAATTCTTGGGTTTCTACATAAATCAAAAGTAATTTTGGGGTTTTTACGTAAATCAAAAGTAATTCTTGGATTTCTAGGTAAATCAAAAGTAATTCTTGGGTTTCTACATAAATCAAAAGTAATTGCTGTATGTAAAGCAAAAGTAATTCTTGGGTTTTTACATAAATCAAAAGTAATTCTTGGGTTTTTATGTAAATCAAAAGTAATTCTTGGGTTTCTATGTAAATCAAAAGCAATTATTGGGTTTTGGCTTTCTTTGCAAATAAAAAAATATATATAGTTTGTTATACATATAAATATATTGCAGCAAAGCTAAAAATTCTTCTAAAAGTTCAAATATCAATATACTTTGTAAAATTATTGTCTTGAACATTTTTAAGCATGTAGATTACAAACAAACAATATATATATATATATATCCTGGCATGTAAAGCTCTGACCAACTTACTTCATTGTCCTGACTTGAGATGCTGCTGCACTCTTCCTGATAAGCACAGTTTGAGATTATTTTTTTTCCCACTTCCCATTCAAAATGACATATATGTATTTGTAATCAATATTTATTTCTGTTTTGATACTTTACCAAAGAATTTCCCTATGTAATTCACATTGGTTTTGGTTTATGGTGCTTAATGCCACTTTCAACTATATTTCAGTTATATCATGGCAGTCAGTTTTATTGGTGGAGGAAACCAGAGTACCTGGAGAAAACCACTGACCTGTTGCTAGTCACTGACAAACTTTATCAGATAATGTTGTATCTACTACACCTCGCCATGAAAGGGGTTTGAACTCACAACTTTAGTGGTGATAAGCACTGATTGCATAGGTAGTGACAGCCCCTATATACATTGGTATATAGTCAAATGTAGAAACAGCTAAAGGTACAATAATATTTTTTAAGTTCTATTACATTTTCAACAGATGTCCTATTTTAAATAAATTTTATATTAGATAGACAGCCGAAAAATGCATTAAATACTTGTACATTTCTAAGGGTTGTACCATGTGTATATCTTTTATAAAATTAGCTGCCGTCTTCACTTAACTCAAGAAATATCCTGCTTTCACTGAACAATTGTATTTTGTTCATTGTACATAGCAATTTAAATGTGTAATGATTATAAATGATTGGACTAAAATCTTACATTTTCTGATTCCCTCTTCTGTCGTTTAAAAGATTTACTATAGAAATGAATAACGCCTGTCTTTTCAATGGCATGGGATATGCATCTCCTACAAACAAGAAAATTTAAAAAAAAAACCATTTATTTCTCATTTTTGTTTTATAAAGCAATTGGCATTTCTCAACATTTGCAACAAATAGGAAAAATCATAATTATACATGTATGTAACAGCTGTAGTTCATCAAGAATATCCTCTACATTATCAGTAATAAAATTATACTCTGATATCAAAAAGATATGAAGCCACTCAAAAAGTAAGAGACTTGACAGCATACATCTTGAAAAGTTGCCAGTGGCTTTTAAAGAACAAAGATAATTTTTCAGATCATTTTAGTTATACAGTGGAACCTGTGCAATCCGACACCTGAGTTTTCCGACATCCTGTGACATCCGACAAAAATGTATGGTCCCAAAGTAATTATGTTAAGTAAAATAAAACCTGAGTATTCCGACATCCTGTACAATCCGACACATTTCCCTGGTCCCTTGGTGTGTCGGATTAGACAGGTTCCACTGTATAAGCAAAAGGTTAAAGGTTAAAAGTTTTATTTTTTATTCTTTAACAATATTGATTTATTGATCATCATCTATTAACAATCCACCTTACAAAGGTTAAAGGTTAATTTTTGTGAAAGATCTTGAATGATATCATAGGTACAAAAGTTTAAACCCTGAAGTCACATTAATTGCTTCCACTTAAATATATATACCTTGGTGTTATAGCTTTGGAGTCTAACTCTTCTGTAGTAAGTTGATCAATTTTCTGAACCTCTGCTACATCATATGTCCTTAGTCCTCTAAATATCCAGCAGACAATGTCATTAGCTTTGATTGTCACTGGATCTGGTTTGATCTCAATGGCTACATTCACCTCATGTACCTTATAAATATAATACACATATACTTTATATTTTTATTCACAACTGTTTGATAGAAATTGAAATTTTATCAATAACTTTTCAAGAGAAGAAAAATACACAAAAAATATACATAAATATTTAGAAGAATAAAAATGGAAATTTTATTCATAAATATTTACAAGATGAAAAATGGGAATTTAATCATCAATATTTAGAAAAGAAAAAAATGCAATTTTATCCACGATTATTCATAAAAAGAAACAAATGAAAATTATAACTTCATTCTACTTAATATTATATTATGTTTGTTTGTTTAATGATGTTTAACGCCACTTTCAACAATATTTCTGCTACATCATGGCGGTCAGTTTTATTGGTGGATGAAACTGGAAGACCCGACGAAAACTACCGAACTGTCACAAGTCACTGACAAAGATTATCATATAATGTTGAACGCCTCACCCTGATCGAGATTCGAATTCACAACATCAGTGGTGATAGGCATTGATTGCATATGTAGTTGGATTTACAACTACCATACGATCACGGCCACGACAGCCCAATATTATATTATGAAAAGAAAGACTTTCAATATGAAATATAAATTTTGCAAGTCATGAAAAAATATTTGAATGAGCAAGAATGCTATAGAACTGAAATATCACTGAACTCCTATGATTAAAGCAGTCTATTTGTTTAGATGACAACATACCTGTGGCTGTGTAGAGACTACAATAGCACCAAACACCTTGGGTAAACACGAACTAAAATAAAAGTTATCTATGATTAGATCAAAAAGAAACATCATTAGGTTTTATTATAATTTCTTATGAAAATATTTACATTTGTTGGTTAATACAGAGATCACTCTGATAGGAGACAACCTTCTTTTGTTACATAGCTTTTCATTATCTATGTACATATGTAAATCAAAACTCTTTTGAGAAACAATCTGTCTTTTCTTTATTCAAAATGATATGAGTTAAAACTAGAGAAAGTTGATCTGGTGATCACAAATACCCCCGCATTCCAAATTTTCATCCAGAAACCTTTAAAGTCCCTATCTTCTAAGTGAAAAAGGACCATAATTCATGAACGGTAAATGTAAATTTCACCATAATCGAACTTAATCTGTATTTTATGGTACATCACATTGTGTTAAAGTTTGAACAGATTTGGTTGAGTCGTACCTTAAATATCATCCGGAAACCTAGAAAGTCACTATTTTCTAAGAGAAAAAGGGCCATAACTTATGAACGGTAAATGTGAAATACACCATAATCAAGTTTAACCTGTATTTTATGGTATACAGCATTGTGTTAAAGTTTGAAAAGATCTGGTTGAGCGGTACTTTAAATATCATTTGGAAACCTAAAAAGTCCCTATTTACTACGAGAAAAAGGGCCATAAATCAGGAACGGTAAATGTGAAATACACCGTAATCGAACTTAACCTGTATTTGATGGTCCACAGCATTAGGTTAAAGTTTGAAAAGATTTGGTAGAGCCATACTTTAAATATCATCCGGAAACCTAAAAAGTCCCCATTTTCTACGAGAAAAAGGGCCATAACTCAGGAACGGTAAATGTGAAATACACTGTAATCGAACTTAACCTGTATTTAATGGTTCACAGCATTGTGTTAAAGTTTGAAAAGATTTGGTTGAGCCATACTTTAAATATCATCCGGAAACCTAAAAACTCCCTATTTTCTAAGAGAATAAAAGGCCGTTGGCCACTGATCCCCCGACACCAAGGTTATATGGTAAGTTTAAATTTTGAAACTACTGTAAACTAGAGGTTTAGGTGAGCCTGTATCACGCAAAAAATAAATGCGATTGCAATTCTCATTTTTTCCACTTGTTAATTTTTTTTAAAAATCAGCAATACTGAACTGACTTAGAGATATCTAAAGTCATCTACAAACCAAATTCATCAAATTTGCAGTATAAGAAATGTGGGGAGGGGGGCATCAAGGTTATATAGTTTGAAGTACAAAAATGGGAGTAACTCTGGTAAGATTTGTCGAAAAATCGTCATTATCAAATTTGACATAGAATTTCACATGACATATTACATACGAAACCTAGCCTCAATTGGACTCTTTGTTCACAAGTAATCATCTGGAAACCAAAAAATTAGCAATTTTGAAGTAAAAAAAGGAGAGTAACTCTGGTTAGATTTGTCGAAAAATCATCATTATCAAACTCGACCTAGATATTCATGAGATACACTTACATACCAAACCTAGTTTCAATCTGACTTTTTGTTCACAAGTTATAATTTGGAAACCAAAAAATTAGCAATTTTGAAGTATAAACAGTGATTAGGATTAAAATTTTGATAATGGGACATTTTCTATTGACATTCAGAATTTCAATGGGCCATTCTTTAACATTCTTTGTAAATATTTCTGATTTCAATGGGACATTTTCAGATGGAATGTGATAAATGGTGCATGGCCCCCTCTAATCCCAATCACTGTATAAAAAGGGATGTAACTCTGGTAAGATTTGTCGAAAAATGATCGCTATTGAACTTGACCTAGATATTCATGAGATACACTTACATATCAAACCTAGTTTTAATCTGACTATTTGTTCCCAAGTTATCATCTGGAAACCAAATATTTAGCAATTCTGAGGTATAAAAAGGGGCACAACTCTAGGAAAATATTGTCGAAAAATTGTCATTATCGAACTAGACCTAGATATTCATAAATACACTTACATGCCATACCTAGCTTCAATCTGACTTTTCATTCACAAGTTATCATCTGGAAACCAATTCGGGACACACGGACGGACGGACGGACGGACGACACCCATTTCTATAGTCCCCTTTGAGGAAGCGTCGGGGGACAAAAAGGGCCATAACTCAGGAACGGTAACTATGAAATACACCGTAATCGAAATTAACCTGTATTTAATGATCCACAGCATTGTGTTAAAGTTTGAAAAGATTTGGTTGAGCCATACTTTAAATATCATCCGGAAACTTAAAAAGTCCCTATTTTCTAAGAGAAAAAGGGCCATAACTCAGGAACGGTAAATGTGAAATACACCGTAATCGAACTTAACCTGTGTTTAATAGTCCACAGCATTGTGTTAAAGTTTGAAAAGATTTGGTTGAGCCATACTTTAAATATCATCCGGAAACCTAAAAAGTCCCTATTTTCTACGAGAAAAAGGGCCATAACTCAGGAACGGTAAATGTGAAATACACCGTAATCAATCTTAACCTGTATTTAATGGTCCACAGCATTGTGTTCAAGTTTGAAAAGATTTGATTGAGCAGTACTTTAATTATTATCTGGAAACGAAAAGTGTGATGGACGAACGGACGAACTGACGAACGGACATGAGGATCCCTACATACCCCCGACTCGATGAGCGTGGGCATAAAAAAACATTTGTTCAGATTATTTACATAAAATCCTAAGACTTAATGAAAAGTACAAACTTGGACCAAATTTTTCCCAAGCACAGAGATAAACGAGAGAAAGAAATCCCCTTTTCAACTACTAAAACCATATTTATTTTCTATTCAGAACTATAATTGCAACCATTATTTTTTGTGCGTGTAGCATGTCTTACCTAATAAAGTAAAATACACCGGGGTTCATGAATTGATGTACATAGGCTGATGGGGCATCTCTGGCAATACCACTACAAAATCCACCGTCTATTGGCTTTCCTTGATGGGATACCTGAAACAAGAGAAATAAAGTTAATGATATAAATGAAAAGGGTTCCTCAATCAAAAATCGTGGAAAATGAACAATCATCTGTACATGAATCTTGGTACCCTTTACGAATTAATGAAAATTGACAAATGATATATCTACTCACACCACACTACAAAATCTAGATAAGTGTATCTTAAAATTTGTATTTTCATTTTTCACAATTCTGAATACATCTATTTTCTCGTAAGCTTTACCTGTATGAAGTGGTATATTTTTTGCCAGACTGCCACACCCTTAATACTATGTGATGACCTACCTATGATGTCATGTGATTTTATGCTAGATTGTCATATTCACCAAACCCTATCATTAGGATGTACTGTAAAAACTTACCTGTATGATGTCATGTGGTTTTTTGCTAGATTGCCACACCCACCAAACCCTATCATTGGGACGTACTGTGATGACCTTTGGTTCAAATCCATTGTCTGTTAGATGAATAGTGTGATTCTAAAAAAGGATTTGTACAATAGAAATAAGAAGGTATTATTGAATTATTGTTTTCTCAGATAAAATGTATGACAGCAGCCTGGTATATGTAACATGGATATAATAACAAAATACAAGAAAGAGCAATAATTCTTTAATAATGGTCAGAGCATTGACACAGAACTTAATCAACTTTGTCTTTAATCATTTCACAATTCAAGATGGGTGAGAGAAATTGTCAATGGTAATTGTTCACTACTGCTGTTTAACATTAATTTTTTTAAAGCAAAATGCAACTCATGCTTATTCTGAATTTTTCAATTATTATTAAGACTCAATACTGTTCTCATTACTTTAATAATAAGCTATACTATCATTTAAAAGGAGTTGGTGCAGCGAGTAGTGAGTGAGTGGTTGTTGTTTCAATGACAAATGAGCAATTTTCAACCAAATCATGGCCAGAACAAGTTACATAGTTATTGATTTAACCATATAAGGGCTCAAATCCATGTATTAGGTACAGGATATTTTTCAAAGAGTTTTCTATGATCTTTTATGCGTAAAAATATTAATTCATTCTAATGTTAAATATGCAATACATTGTAATAAGTTATCATTAACAGACACTCTAGTTTTCTTTACTACTAAAGATAGTTTCCATGGTACTGATAAACATTTATCAAAGAGTCACTAAACTGCGATACATTTATAGAATCGTTCCATAAAGAAAACAATATAAATTACCTTTGGTCCAGGGTTGACAATGACAGAACAAGTATTCATACTGTCTGGTCCGTTCATGATTCGGTAATTATATACTCCTATTGTTGTGTACTGCGTAGTGGCAAGACCGACACTGGTACAAAGCTTAATGGCATCTTCATCAAGGTGTTGATATTTTTCTATAATGATCAAATCAAATAAATTTTTAGGGTTAATGATTAATTTTTGTTTAATGTCATGTGAGCAATCTTTGAGCTGTGGGGGAAAAGGTTACTTATCATAGATATGATAAAGATGGTTCCTTTGTAACAGACAAATATGTAGAACTGGATTTTTTTATGACATTATACTGACTATTGAGATAACCAGTCTTTGATGTTTCTCCTTATTGCTGGAAGATTAGCAGAGAAACAGAAACTACCTATTTCATGGTTGAATTCATGACGTCTTGCAATTACCGTGCTAACCATGAACATAATGTAAACAAATATACAATATTTGAGTGAGCGAGTGATTGTTGATTAATACCAAGTGCGCTATTTGCAAGCTATGTTTGTAAGTTACATTCAATGAGATCATGATGATGTTCACTTTGTACTAGACTGAAAAGCTTAGTTAGTCCATGTTATTGAAAATGGCTTCTTTCAATATCCAATAAAATCCACATCGATTTTCTTTTTCACAGTTTTACTTAATATGAAATTTTACCAATGAAAAGAAAATGTGAATAAAAGATGAATTACCATTTTCTGTGGATGGTATTTTAGCTAATGGATTTAGGACTTTATCCACTTCAGAGATGTGAAACAATTGATCTTTCTTCATACATTCTTCAGCATTCCATGTCCACCATACTCTGTCTCCAGTCTGTGCATTAACTTTATCTATTCAATAGAAATAAAGTTAGTTGCCTTTTTTTATAGGGGTATTGTGTTATTTTTCTTTATCAATATACAGTCAAACCTGGCTTAACGAACACCTCTGTATAACGGGCACCTGCTTATAACGGCCATGCTGACATCCCCCAGATGCATTTCTCTATTAAATAACTCCTTATATAACGGCCAGTCTAACGCGGGTAGCAGGCATGGTATTTTCATACAAATCGTCACTGAAACCTCCATATAACGGGCAATTGTCAATCAGTCCACTCGGAAGATAAACATTGTCTTTCAATGCACTCGGGATTTAACCATCTAATTGACACAAATTATAATCTGCATCAACTTCTAACCCGTTCGTGTGGAGGACAAATGCATGAATAGAGCTTAAATTCTGGGAAGAAAAGGGTACGGTATAATGAAATAAAAAGGTATAATGAAATAAAAATCGCTAAATATTTCCGTCTTTTGTGGGTGAAGATTTAGAGAGAAAAAAGAATAATTATATTAAATGATCAACTTTTTTACTTTCTTTCAACAGCTATTGTTATCGTAATTACAATTAAACTTTATGATCAGAAGAATGAAATTTATTGACAAAACGTTTTCAAAGTCAATCACTCGCCGATAACTATAAATAGCCTAATCACACAATCAGCCTGTGTTTACCTTGATCTGTTACCGCACTCTAAACGAATGTTGACAGAAATATAAGCTGGGAACCTGTACTTCATAATTCAATAATTTTCAAAAACACGATTTTTTATAAAAGTGAAAGATTAAAATGGTTTTTCTAAAGTAAGCAATTTTAAATATTTGATATAAATGAGAAATAATAAAAAAAAAAAAAAAACAACAATAATACATCATCACGTGTATCAGGATACAACTTTCACAGTTTCTGAATAAAATCCGACAAGGAGACCTGTCCGTTTTCTCTTTGGTGTTGACATGTTTACAACTAAAATTTTGACTGAACTGTTTAATTAATTACAAAATCTGTCCAGGTAAACTCTAATCACCGGATTTAGATCGTAGGACCAGGTGACAAAATAAACACATAAAAACCAAGTACCGTGACAAGTGTATTGATTAAGTTCGGACAACAATCAATTATGAATATTTATAAAAGTAATCAAACAATTTGGCATAATTAACGAGGGAAAATATTAATTTTGACACTTCTGTACTGAGAATTGTTTGGCGGATGGTGATATGTAAGGTTGGCATTATAACGAGGGAATTATGTAAAACAGGACTTCAGAAAATCGTGGCGATAAGCGAGTTTGGCGTTATAACGAGGGGCGATAAAACGAGGGAGCAGTGTATATGGGAAAAACATCCACTCAAAATAGCAAACCCCTTTATAAAGGGCACCTGTCTATAAATGGCACTTACATGTTTTCCCTTCAGTGCCCTTTATAGACAGGTTTGACTGTATATAGGTATAGAAATAATGTCAATCATATTCATCTTAGGAATATATAAAACATTTATCAACATTATCTTTATTTTTATTTTAAAAAATTGTTACATTAGTCCCCTTCTTATTAGAACCTTCCCAACAAAGGCCATCCCTCTCATCAGGACCTTACCACCAAAGGCCATCCCTCTCATCAGGACCTTACCACCAAAGGCCATCCCTCTCATTAGGACCTTACCATCAAAGGCCATCCCTCTCATTAGGACCTTACCACCAAAGGTCATCCCTCTCACTAGGACCTTACCATTAAAGGCCATTCCTCTCATTAGGACCTTACCACCAAAGGCCATCCCTCTCATCAGGACCTTACCACTAAAGGCCATCCCTCTCATTAGGACCTTACCACCAAAGGCCATCCCTCACATTAGGACCTTACCACTAAAGGCCATCCCTCTCATCAGGACCTTACCACCAAAGGCCATCCCTCTCATCAGGACCTTATCACCAAAGGCCATCCCTCTCATTAGGACCTTACCACCAAAGGTCATCCCACTCACCAGGACCTTACCATCAAAGGCCATCCCTCTCATCAGAACCTTACCATCAAAGGCCATCCCTCTCATTAGGACCTTAGCACCAAAGGCCACCCCTCTCATCAGAACCTTACCACCAATGGCCATCCCTCTCATCAGGATTTTACCACTAAAGGCCATCCCTCTCATTAGGACCTTACCAATAAAGGCCATCCCTCTCATCAGAACCTTACCATCAAATGTCATCCCTCTCATTAGGACCTTACCACCAAAGGTCATGCCTCTCATTAGGACCTTACCACTAAAGGCAATCCCTCTCATCAGGACCTTACCAATAAAGGCCATCCCACTCATCAGGACCTTACCAATAAAGGTCATCCCTCTCATTAGGACCTTACCACCAAAGGCCATCCCTCTCATTAGGACCTTACCACTAAAGGCCATCCCTCTCATCAGGACCTTACCACCAAAGGCCATCCCTCTCATTAGGACCTTACCACTAAAGGCCATCTCTCTCATCAGGACCTTACCATCAAAGGCCATCCCTCTCACTAGGACCTTACCACTAAAGGCCATCCCTCTCATTAGGACGTTACCACTAAAGGCCATCCCTCTCATCAGGACCTTACCATCAAAGGCCATCCCTCTCATCAGAACCTTTCCATCAAAGGTCATCCCTCTCATCAGGATATTACCACCAAAGGTCATCCCACTCATCAGGACCTTACCATCAAAGGCCATCCCTCTCATCAGGACCTTACCACCAAAGGCCATCCCTCACATTAAGACTTTACCACCAAAGGCCATCCCTCTCATCCCTCTCACCTTACCAATAAAGGTCATTCCTCTCATTAGGACCTTACCACCAAAGGCCATCCCTCTCATTAGGACCTTACCACTAAAGATCATCCCTCTCATCAGGATCTTACCAATAAAGGCCATTCCTCTCACTAGGACCTTACCACCAAAGGCCATCCCTCTCATCAGGACATTACCACCAAAGGTCATCCCACTCATCAGGACCTTACCATCAAAGGCCATCCCTCTCATCAGGACCTTACCACCAAAGGCCATCCCTCTCATTAGGACCTTACCACTAAAGGCCATCCCTCTCATTAGGACCTTACCACCAAAGGTCATCCCACTCATCAGGACCTTACCATCAAAGGCCATCCCTCTCATCAGAACCTTACCATCAAAGGCCATCCCTCTCATTAGGACCTTGCCACCAAAGGCCATTCCTCTCATTAGGACCTTACCACCAAAGGCCATCCCTCTCATCAGGACCTTACCACCAAAGGCCATTCCTCTCATTAGGACCTTACCATCAAAGGCCATCCCTCTCATCAGGACTTTACCACCAAAGGCCATCCTTCTCATTAGGACCTTACCATCAAAGGCCATCCCTCTCATCAGGACCTTACCACCAAAGGTCATCCCACTCATCAGGACCTTACCATCAAAGCCCATCCCTCTCATCAGGACCTTACCACCAAAGGCCATCCCTCTCATTAGGGCCTTACCACTAAAGGCCATCCCTCTCATCAGGACCTTACCAATAAAGGCCATCCCTCTCATCAGGACCTTACCACCAAAGGCCATCCCTCTCATCAAAACCTTACCATCAAAGGCCATCCCTCTCATCAGGACATTACCACCAAAGGTCATCCCACTCATCAGGACCTTACCATCAAAGGCCATCCCTATCATCAGGACCTTACCACCAAAGGCCATCCCTCTCATTAGGACCTTACCATCAAAGGCCATCCCTCTAATCAGAACCTTACCACCAAAGGTCATCCCACTCATCAGGACCTTACCATCAAAGGCCATCCCACTCATCAGGACCTTACCACCAAAGGCCATCCCTCTCATTAGGACCTTACCACTATAGGCCATCCCTCTCATTAGGACCTTACCATCAAAGGCCATCCCTCTGATCAGAACCTTACCACCAAAGGTCATCCCACTCATCAGGACCTTACCATCAAAGGCCATCCCTCTCATCAGGACCTTACCACCTAAGGCCATCCCTCTCATCACAGGGGTTTGGAATTGCCATGCCCGACTCGCCCGACTCATACATAGAACCTGCTGGACAAGTAGATTTTCCTGTCTGGCTTGTCCGGGGACAAGTAAATATCAACAAATAAAAATAATTTCTTATTAAAGTATTCTGGAAAAACAATTTCTCAAATGATATATCGTAGAATATTGACAGTTATATAAATGTTTTATGTGTTTTTTGTTTATTGGAAACCATCGCGTCAGTGGTGTTCCGAAAGCAGCTAAAAATAACCAGAATTGTACAAGTTCTAAGTTGAGTATTACGACCCGATTGCAATGATAATTGTACTGCATTTACTTAACGAAAACCGGGATCGTGTAACAGGTTTTTATAGATGTTCCGAATGTGACGTTTCCTTGCTTGTCCATGGCTTTTCGTAAAACAACAGGGCCTAACATCCGTGAACATACATTGTATAATACAAATCGGGTTGCAGTCGTTACAATGGATAAATATTCAATAATAAGAAAAGGCTGGAAAGGTTCTGTTCACAATGAGAAAGCTAACAAACGGTAAACTCTAGCTGGAAAAGACACATAATTTGTGGAAAAACACCCAACAGCGGCAACGGACTGTTCAGTCAAAGTGGCCAGCCGATTTCACATGGCTACTGCTGGATTCTGATATTGTCTCATATTGCAATATCTACAGCCGTACAGGAAATATTTTGATTTTGCTAACCGGAAATCATTAATGTTTTTTTTTTGTTGCAAAATCGTGGACAGAATGGATACTTATCTTCCCATGCCCATGGAGACACAACTAAAATGGTTTGATGGATAAAGCCATTGTCAAGGTTAATCAAAATTAACTTGATTGATATAAGAATTTTTTTCAATACAGCTTATTTTGTATCTATAAACAACCGGATATTCTCTGATTGCACATTCCTATCTGAAATTCAAATTTAAAATGGTCTTCATTTGGGCAGTGATCACTTAGACAGGGATGTTTGTGTTAACATTTCAAATTTTAGCAAATTGATGTAATAGAAAATATAAACAAGTTCAATTTACTTTTTTTTAGCTAGCTACTGTGTTTGCAAGTATCAAATGTTTATTGAAAAAAAAAACAACAAAAAACAAGACAAGTAGGATTTTGTCCGGACAAGTAACTTTTTTCAGATAACTTGCCCGGGGACAAGTAGAATATTTCAATATTTCCACACCCCTGCATCAGGACCTTACCACCAAAGGCCATCCCTCTCATTAGGACCTTACCACTAAAGGCCATCTCTCTCATCAGGACGTTACCAATAAAGGCCATCCCTCTCATCAGGACCTTACCAATAAAGGCCATCCCTCTCATCAGGACCTTAACAATAAAGGTCATCCCTCTCATCAGGACCTTATCACCAAAGGCCATTCCTCTCATCAGGACCTTACCAATAAAGGTCATCCCTCTCATCAGGACCTTACCAATAAAGGCCATTCCTCTCATTAGGACCTTACCACCAAAGGCCATCCCTCTCATCAGGACCTTACCACCAAAGGCCATCCCTCTCATCAGGACCTTACCATCAAAGGCCATCCCTCTCATCAGGACCTTACCACCAAAAGCCATCCCTCTCATCAGGACATATTGAACAATTTAACAATTAACAATAGAATATAAAGAATATTATCTTGAGTTTACCTTGTACAAATCCTTTCTCTGTGAGTTCTATATAATGTTCCTTCTGTTTAGGTTTCACTATTATTGTACCTATATACTCGGCTGCCTCTTGGAAGTTCTGGTCTGAGTAATAATATACCCCTGGTGTATAGAACTCATGGGATAACAACCCTTGCTTGCTGAAAATAGATATATGAATATTCAAATGTATTCTAATGAATCAACTGATGTTCAGTGTTATTTATAACCATTATGATAATTTGCTCATTCTGTAGGATTGTGTAAATATAACTAAAAAAATTGAAACATTGAACAGTTATAATATATTGACCAGAAAATCCCTGACCTTAGGTAGGGTTAGGGTGATTAAAGCCACTTTCATCAATATTTCAGTTATATCGTGGCGGTCAGTTTTACTGGTAGAGGAAACCGGAGTACTCTGAGAAAACCATCGTCCTGTCGCAAGTCCATACCTGTTAACCCTCCCGCATTTCGCGGGATACTCCCGCTTTTGAGCTCGGCCTCCCGCGCGGGAGACTAAAAACTCCCGCTTTGAAATACTTCTCCCACATTATCTCCCGCGACCATAAATTTGAAAATCGAAAAGTTGGACGCCATTTTTTGTTGTTTTTATCAGCTGGGTCATTAAAACGTTTGCGTGAATCAGCCGATTGTTACTCGGAATTCTCTCAGTTTTTACTAGAAACACCGATAATGTAAGTTGTTTACCATATCGAATGGATAACTACACGAATCAAAGTTGTGGAAAAAGAAAATTTGAAGGCGAGTATCGTTCAATTACTTACTTAAATACGAAAAAAACTTTAAAAAAAAATACAGTTCAACTATGTCACAATCAAGGAGATGTTGGAATTCAGGACCTAGCACCCCTTCTTCAAAGAAAAAGAAACATTATTGCAAATTCTTGGAGGACTGGACAAAATTATACGATTGGGTGCAGCCTACTTCTTTAGGGAATGATATGGCATTTTGCAAACTTTGTTCTACAAATTTTAGTGTCAGCCATGGTGGTGTATATGATATTAAAAGACATGCTGATGGAGATTCACACAAAAAAGCAGTTGCTTCAACAAGGAAATCAACCAATCTTAAAAATGCAGACCCAGAGAGAATTTTTTCTATGTTAAAAAAAAATCAGACAGATATGAGATCTGAGTTGAACAATGACACACTTTGTTCTTTATTATGTGCAAAGCAAAATCAAAACTTGTTGTGTTATGAGTACGAACCAAGTGACTCTGTTCTAAGATCAGCAAAACAAGCTGTATTGTCCTACCAAAGTGGTTTGAACTAATGTTGCTCAGCAGCAACAATAAAAGTTGTACAGTAAATTTTGTTTGCTTTAATCTAAAAATTTTAGTGTGAAAAAGTTTGACACGCAAAATCTCCCACATTAAATAGTTGGAATGTGGGAGATCTCCCACATACACAATCTCTGAGGTTAACAGGTATGCAAGTCATGGACAAATTTTATCACATTATGTTGTATTGAGTACACCTCGCCATGAACGGGGTTCAAACTCACAACTTTAGTGGTGATAGGTACTGATTACACAAGTAGTTGTAAATCCAATTACCATACGATCACGACCATGACGACCCCTCAATGAACAGTGAAATGGGTAAATGTAATAAGTGTATAACTACAGGACAGAGTTTAAAATTATTGTGATAGCTATATTTTTATCAGACTTACAGCCATCATGAAGAAATATCAAGGCAATTATTCTGCTACTACACAAAAAGATATTGCTAGATTTTCAACTTACCTAGGAACTGAACTCCTGAATCCATTCTGGATAGGCTATGAATAAAAAAATCAAATCATTTAATCATAAAATCAAAAGGCTAAAATTAAATTTTTATTAAAATTAAGTATATAGTTCAAAATATGACTAAAATCAGCATGACAAAAATAAAAATTAAAAAAAAACCAGTCAGAGAGGACATGAACAACCTCTGTCAGGAAGTAAACAAAAATCAGTTATTTTCTTTTTAAATTTTTTTTTTTAATTGAGTCATTCAAGTCATAGTTGTCTTTCTGACAGGTTACCTGTATACATATTTGAATATCTGCTTTTAAACTGAAAACCAAAGTGATCTATCTTTGTCAGAAATCTTTATTTTTCAAGACATATTTTTCAAAGTTACATGTACTTTTTTTTTAAACTCTCAGCTATTGCAATACTAAGTCTACAGTGTAACTTGGAAACTGTAAGATTGGTTGTAGTAAATGGAATGGGAATGGTAAGCAGCATAATTGTATCTATCGTTTAACCAATCTGGTAAACTGGTTAAGTTATAGGTATTGGTTTGGTTTGGTTTATGGGGTGGAGGAAACTGGAGTACCCGGAGAAAACCACTGACCTGCCGAAAGTCAATAACAAACTTTTATCACGTAATATTGTATTGGGTACACCTCGATTGAGCAGGATTCGCACTCACAACATTAGTGGTGATAGGCACTGATTGCATAGGTAGTTGTAAATATAAATACTATATGATCACGAACACAGCAGCCCCCTACCACTAAAGGAGAATGACTTACTTCATAGGGGTCATCGTCTCCATGGTCACTAGATGGTGCTTCAATTTGATAAACACTGTGTAGCTTTTTGCACTATAAAGAAAAACAACATGATTTAAATGTTTCGATGAATGACAAGCATTTTATTTTTTCGATTTCGTCTTTATAGAATATTCAAATTTGAAACCGAAACTCCTTTTAAATATAATAGATCTACTGAAAATTTAAGCTACTAGAAGTTGTTAAAAGCTTTGAGTTGGTTAGCATACGTTAATATAACAACTGATGAAAATCTTGTTCTAAAATCACTTCCCTCTTAAATTGGTTTAGTGTATGTTGGCAACAAATGGAGTATAACCTTAAATTTATCCTAGAATAGCTATATCTTGTCAATTTATCCTAGAATAGCTATATCTTGTCAATTTATCCTAGAATAGCTATATCTTGTCAATTTATCCTAGAATAGCTATATCTTGTCAATTTATCCTAGAATAGCTATATCTTGTCAATTTCTATCTATCAATGAACGTATCTGTTAATGGTAATGTTGATTTTTTACCTTGAATTTATCCCAGAACCACCAAACCCTGTCTCCTTCTTCTATCAGTAATATCATTGGTTGGAATGATCTGTCTAATAACTCTACTTTATATTCCCTGTAAGTCAATGTATATACAATAATATAATCAGCTGTATGTATATATTTACAGGAATAAAAACATTTGGCCACCTTCAGTCAGTATTATACATAACACAATAGAAATCTTATACACTTCTTTTGTAATTGGTAAATGAAAAAGTCACAAGAAGATTTACATATTACATATTCACAATAACCTAGACTCCTTGACTAAAGTTGTGAGTTTGAACCCTGTTCATGGCAATGTGTACTCGATACAACATTATGTGATAAAGTTCGTCAGTTACTTGCAACAGGTCAGTGGTTTTCTCCAGGTAATCCGGTTTCCTCCACCAATAAAACTGACTGACACAATATAACTGAAATATTGTTGAAAGTGATGTTAAACATCATAACCACCACCACCACCTTGACTAGGCTGGCCTGAATAGCTGATAATGTAGTTTTAACCCTTGAAAAACTTGATCCATCTTTCAAGCATCATAATCTGGGTAAACCAATCTTTTTTGACATTCATTAAATAGTATACTAATCATACTGGGTTTTTACAACTTATACTATAAGACTGTCATACCACATTATAACCACCAATTTTTTTACACAATTTTTCATATTCTGTCATATTTTTGTGCAAATCAAATAAATATATCTCCACTAACTGATTGTGGTTGTATGGTTGTTTTTTAAAGATTGAAAAGGCTTGGAGGATTAAAAGATTGTATATACTGATTGATTAGTTGATCAACACTTGTTTATTTAATTCTTTTATACGACACGACAATAACATACATAGTATTTTAATAACAAACCTTTGTGTTTCCCGGACGTGAACAACACAATGATGAACTTTCTCTACTTCAACACTTTCTGTTTGGAAAAAATACAACCCTGGTCTCCTTAAAAATCAAAGAATGGAATAATTAAAAATCAGTCAATTTTTCCATGATGTTGCAAAAATTGAGTTTTTTTCATTTGAAATATATATCTATATATACTGTAGCTTATGATGTTTTTTTTTATAGGTGCGGACCATCAAAAAATCATCATAAGGACCATAAGAAATACGGTTCCACAGCTATATATACTGTGAAGTACTTTAATTTGTGTGCTGTTTTTCGTGGCCATACCAATCCAATGAAGATTTTTTTTTAATTTATTTAAAGGGACAACATGGTACACTAATAAATAACAGTCAAGGTTTTTTTGGGAAATTGGGAATATATAAATTTAACAAATTTTTCTTTTATGGGAAATCCTGGAAAAATGAGATCCATGAATTATAGTCATTTTACAATACATATTTAAATGTCAAAGGGTACAGGTAAAAAGTACTGTATTGATCACCTTACCTAATTTTTGTAGGCCATTTTTCTTTTTATAATATATTTATATCCAAATGGATTAAAAGTCCTGGCCCCGGCACCGGGGCCTGGACTGGGTTGGACGAACCTCAATAAAATTTAATTGTCAATTAAAACTTAATTGACACTTAAATTTACTTGAAATGTACATGAAATTAATTTACACTTAAGGTTTAATTAAGACTTCAAATCATGCTCTGCACTTTTGACAAATACATTGATTGATTGATTGGTGTTTAATGCCAACTTTAGCAATATTTCAGCTATATCGTGGCGCTTGACAAATATAATATGACATGTATGTTAAAATACAATGTATTTAAATTGTCAGACTACCAAACAGTCTGTTATTATCATAAAGGTGATTTACTTGGTCTATTGCCAATACTTAATCTTAACAATGCTATCAGAAATGTATCTTGGGTGACAGTTTATTGATGGGGTCAGCAAGAGTACACAGAGAAAACCACTGATATTTTGTATGTCAATGACAAAAACACCCTTCAAAACTAGAGAACTCTCTAATTATAAGAATTGTGCATGCAGTCATTTTTTTCACTATCTCTCAAAAAACAATTATATATACTTACATGAAGGTTTGTCTAAAACTCCCAGTAACAGTTTTAACAACCCTGAAAATATAAGAATATAATAATATGTGTTATGTATAACTAGAGGCTCAGATGAGCCTGTATCGCTCACCTGACATAACTAAGTCCTCTTAAGAATGTCTGCATGCCGAATACATCTAAGTTACTATTCAAATCCCATAGGGTTCTGTGTTAAAACTATGTCTGCTCATGGCAGCCATCTTGGATGGAGGTCGTGGTCACCGGACACAATTTTAAAAGTATACTACCCAAGGACCATCCATGCCATGTTTGCTTTAAATTGACTGAC
>MJUT01012167.1:504863-516891 GCA_002080005.1 Gigantidas platifrons | reverse complement strand
AATGAACATTTCTGCCAAATTTGGTCCAAATCAGTTCAGTGATTTCAAAGAAGAAGAAGAAAGTATGAAAAGTTTACAGACGCGGACGACTTGGACGACGACGACGACGACGACGACGACGGACACAAAGTGATGACAAAAGCTCACATGACCCTTTGGGTCAGGTGAGCTAAAAATCAAAGACAGATATGACATTTTATAAATATGGAGGATTATCATGTATGTTTATGGCCAGCATGGTGGTTGGGTTTACACTTTCCTATGCAATCTGTATAATAGGAAGTAAAATCAAGGTCATATGGAAGCTGATAATAAATTTATGGCAAGAAGAATTTTTTTTAGTCATGAATCTGTTGAGGTGAATTTCAGACAAAATTTGCATTATCTGTTTTATTACTAAAAATTATACTAATAATAAGTATCAGTACATAGTACCTAAATATATTGATGTGTTTTTCACTCATTTACATGGTATTTAGTGATACCCTTTTATATTAAGAAGATTATTCCCTCTTCACAAACATTTTTTGCTAAAAAGAAAACGAACAAAAATGATTTTGAAAGGGATGCTAACTTATTCAAGGTTGTTCCATTATTTCTCTCAAAGACACAGAAAATAAATATAATGAATGTTCAATTCTTTATTATCATAAACTTGAAAAAAAAAAAAACAACATTTTTTTCAAACTTGCAAAGTACAAATGTGTTTGTGTGTCTGTATAAAGTACCAATTGTGTTCGTGTCTGTACAATTTTATTTACTTCTATAGCCCAGTATATTGTTGATAAATACAAACCTGTATAATATTATTTGTTGGTCTAGCTTCTTCAAACTCAAATCTGAGAGTCTACAAAAAAAAACAATTATTTTTGTGAGATTGTAAATGTTAATTGCTAATTGATTGTTATAGTCTTGTAAATTCTCAATATCAGACTGACTTTTATTAAACAAGTCATACATAATCTCTGATGTTTTATACAAAATGACATTTGAAAGTTGAGATCTCAACTTCTTATGCTCAGAGGTTTACAACTCTGATGTTTTTAACCTCTTTTTAAATTTATTTTACATTTACCAATGCATTAGACTTATTTTTAACAAATCAGTTAAATATCATATTTAGTTCTCACCAGAAATTTAAAAATACATTTATTTGATCAAGTTTACAACAAAGGAAAATAACTCTGAGCATGTAAAATTGACACATTTTGTAGATGGTTATAATTTTGATACTTGGATATGAAAATATATAATCTATAAGTCTAATTTAACAAAGAGTGAGTGAGAGATTATTGTTTAATGCCAACTCAACAATTTTTCAACTATACCATGGCAAGAACAAGTTAATTTTCAATGAGATGGTGAGGAAGTCTGCTTTGTACTAGACGTTAAGATAGAATTTTGATAGGGCAGCTCACTGAAACAACAGTTTGCAGATAGACATGTCACCCTACTCTGACACATTATTCTGATTCCGAGCTTTTCAGTCTTTGCTCTTTCTCCTTAATGCTGCATGCTTAGCAGAGAAGCAACAAATACCAATTTTATAGTCTTTGATTTAACGCGATCTGAACTAGAACCCACGATCTACTGCACTCAAGGCTATCATGCTAACCATTAAACCACAGATGCGGTTAATTTATCCTAGACATTCATGTAAATTGTTTCAGATGAACAGAAACATACAAAATGGCCACACAGTGTTCTGTTGAAAATAATTTTGAATTATGGTAATTATTTATCCATCTTCATTTGGGAATAATATAAATATTGCATATGCAATATCTGTTAGTAAATTATTGACCAGTATTAATTATATTATCTCCCATCATATCTATGTTTAAATAGGTTAACACGGTATGCCACACATAGTTATATTACCTGCCCTTCCATCAGAGTTATTTAAGGAACTCCATCATATCTATGCTTAAATAGGTTAACACGGTATGCCACACATAGTTACATTACCTGTCCTTCCATCAGAGTTATTTCAGGAACTCCATCATATCTATGTTTAAATAGGTTAACATGGTATGCCACACATAGTTACATTACCTGTTCTTCAATCAGTTATTTCAGGAACTCCATCATATCTATGTTTAAATAGGTTAACACGGTATGCCACACATAGCTACATTACCTGTCCTTCCATCAGAGTTATTTCAGGAACAGAGAAACCAGTACTGGAAACTGAAACAATTGGCTCCTCGTGTCCTTCTGAAATATTGAATAAAATACAAATATAATTAATTATCAATAAATGTTTTGTCTATGGGTGTTTAATATAACAGTCTAAGCTGTAATTATCTCTTAAGAGAGTTATCAAATACAGTACCAGTAAATATTATTTACAAGCAAAAAACTTTGATGGAAGGCTACGATCCATCTTTATTTGTTATTGAACGAAATGAAAGTTTCTTCAAATCGAAATGGATTACTTTCAAGAAAATCTCTTTCAAAATACTTAATAAATACGATAGATTTTATTTCAATATTCAACTAAACATGATATCGACATAAATGACACGTGGCAAATATTTGTGGGCGACATAGGGCAACTCTTCAAAATTACAAGGTCACTTCACCTTTGAATTTGACCAAAGAGAAAGTGAAATCAACCTTCACAAGGCGACTTCTTCTGTTGAATCGCCATGTAGCGTGAGCCCTGCCCACTGTGTAATAGAATCTGTTACTGTGAGTAGGTGGTCAAATAAAAAAACATTACATGTTTATCATTTTACAATGTAAATTTTGAGGTCTGCTTCTAGTATTCTAACATGATTAGAAAGGTTTTAAAAATGTCAAATTTAAATTCAAGGTCATTCTTGTATTAAATTAAAACAGAAAAAGGCCACAAATAAAAGAAAAAACACAACATCAATTTCGACTTTGAATAGCGTCACAAATTTTTCATTATTAGTCAAATCAACTGCCTGTATATATGATATATAGAAAAAGTTCTAGCTCACTATAGTAAAAATACTTATTCTGTCTCCTTAATGCTGGATGAAGATTTTATATAGTATTTAGATTTATCAATAACCAGATCTCAAATGACCTAATCTGTCTATGGAAGATGTGGATCATTTGAACAAAAAAATCAATATTTTTTTTTATAACAGAGTACTAAAATTGAGAACTAATCTACAATACTGTACTTAAAATCATAATATACAAGATGAATGTGATATTAAATCTGTCTATCATAAACATGTAACACTAGCAGTTTAAGATTATTGATGGTTGTAAGTAAAATGGTACTGCCTTCAATAAGTTATAAGTAATACAGTTGAACCTCTTTATCTTGATATCATCACTAATGTTGTGAGTTCAAACCCCGTTCATGGTGAGGTGTACCCGATACAACATTATGTGACAAAGTTTGTCAGTAACTTGCGACAGGTTGGTGGATTTCTTCGGGTACTCTGGTTTCCTTCACCAATAAAACTGACTGCCACGATATAACTGAAATATTGTTGAAAGTGGCGTTAAACACCATAAACCATCTTTATCTTGATCTTTGATAAGTTGTTTCCTTGGACAGCTCAAAATCAAAGTAAACATTTGGTTCCTTTCCTGTTAGCTTACGGCATAATTTATCCCCAGATAACTCATGTACCCTAATATTATGAAATAAAATCAATGTTCCCTTAGACTTCAATACAAGAAGGTTCAACTATACATGTACTTATATAACATCTACAGCTACAAGTTTTAAAACTTGCCATGCTAGAAGTTTATACTGTTAAGTATGTTTGCCTTTGAAAGACACACAAAGATGTATATCACAACACTAGAAATTACAACCTACAGACTGTGGACAAAAGTATTTTGACGTTTCCAATTTTCCCTATATATTTCATATAAAACTACATTTCTTAAAAATATTATCCTGAAGTCAATTCATGTCCGATTTTGCAATTTTTGCTATCAACAAAAGCAGAAAAATATGTAGTTTATATGGATATTTACAAATCAGTTTTAGAAGCATGTTTTTCAAATCTTCAGTTTATAAAATGCATGGTCTTAAATAATTTGTCTACTAAAGGAATATCATTGTATTATGTTTTTGGATGAAATTAATTCAGTTTTGTGTTTTATTTGTGCACACTCTAAATTGATAGTTTATAAAATTATTTTGGAATTATCAAGTAAAACTATACTTAATTCTGTTTTTGTTGATACAAATGTATATGTATATATATTTTTTTTAATATAAAAATGGGAAATGCATTGACTTCAGGAAAATACTTTGAAAAAACTTAATGTTTTATAAGGTGGGTTATGGTGTTTAATGCCACTTTCAACAATATTTCAGTTATATCGTGGCAGTCACTTTTATTGGAGGAGGAATCCTGAGTACCCAGAAAAAACCATGGAACTGGCACAAGTCACTGACAAACTTTATAACATAATGTTGTATCAAGTACACCTCGCCTGAGCGGGATTCAAACTCACAACTTTATATAGGCACTGATCATTGCATACATAGTTGTAAATCCAACTACCATATGATCACGACCACGACGGCTCCAATGTTTATATGAAATATATATAGATAAGTTTGAATTGTGTGAATACTTTTGCCCACTGTACACTACATATGTACACAGTATACTAAATCACACCATTACAGAGAGCATCATATGTATAGTAAACAATAATCTATAGCCACTGACCAGAATCCATCAAGAACATATATTTACATGCAAAGATAGAATTTGATTCAGAAAGAGGTAATTTTATAAAAGAATATTTTGTATACAAGACTTAGTAACCTCTTTCAATGATTTCTAATGGTTATGTGTATTTACTTCTCTCTGCATCTTTTATAGTCAAACCTGCCTTAAAGGACACAGCTTTATAACAAATCACTGTCTATAAAGGGCAGCCTTATTTTCTCCATTAATGAACAGTGCACATAGTTTTAACCTGTATATAAATGGCACCTGCCCATAAAGACCACATTTTCAGGTTCCCTTGAGTGGCCTCTATATACAGGTTTGACTGTATTTTTTTTTAAATAGAATGAATCAAAACTTTTTACGAAAATATTTTGTATTACTATTATTGTAAATTATCATATGGTAAATATTTTCATGGATCGAGAAAAATGTGGAATAGTCAGGGAAACCATAGATTTATTTATCTAAGTTTACAGCTTGTGTCTTATCCATTTGTCTTATTTTTTATGACAATAAAATATGTTTCAAAGAATAAAATTAAAAAATTACATTTTGTAGTTCTTAAATTCAATTTAATATTTTTAACATTCGTAATTATATTTCATAGATCATCTGTCCACATCCAAGTTTTAATGGTTGGTATTAATACCAGATGGCACTGTAACTTACAAACTGTGCAGGAAAGAATTGTTTTTCTTCAAGAAAGTATAACTTTCTATAGGCAAGATGAATTTTAGTGTGAAAGGGAATAAAAAAAAATAATTACTGAGATGTGCAGTAAATAAAATATTATCATACTATTTTTAACTCATAAATAATGTTCAAACAGTTTTACCAAACACAACCAAAGGTCATTCATTGTAAGAGGTTAAAGTAAAGAGACAGAGATTCTTATCTGAATATGGGATTTATACAGAAACATGCTGTTTTACCAATGTATCGCAATACATCATTTTTCTCATTGGTTCTTGATGATTCTTTGTTATTTACACTGCGGTTTGTCAACTGCCTACTTATTGATGGTCTTTGTTTTAATCCATTGCGTGGCGGAGTCAAAGGTCCAGACTGTTCCGTCTCTGTACTCCTTTTTCTTTCTGGTTGTTGGACGTACTGATCGTCGTCGTCAATGACCTCACCATCCTTCGAGGCCCCTGACCCCATGTCCTCAGTCTCAGTGGCTTGATCAACTCTTAATGGTTGTGTTGTATTTTTACTTTCAACAGTTCCTTGATCGACCTTCAAAGATTTTGTAGTTTCAGGAGTTTCCTTTGATAATGAGTCTGTTCCTTGATCAACTGTTCCAGATTTTCCAGCTGGCAGCTCCTCTGACACAGTTTCTGTGCCCTGGTCAACTAATAATGGCTTTGTGACTTCTTCTGAAAAAAAAGGATAACTATATACCACTGCAGAATTTAATTTTTGGAAGCAATTAAAATACTAGTAAAAATTAATGACTTCATTCATTATTTAGCCACATGTGAACAATGAAATGTAGAGTCCCTAATCACTAAGTGAAATGAAATAATCAAACTTATCTATAATAGTTTTTAGTTGTTAAGTTATATTTAGTATGATGAAATATACATTGGACATAAAAGTCTTTCAAGAAAATGTCAACTGATGGCAATCATAGGCAATAAAAGTGATACATGTAAATTGTAAGCTACTGTTTCTACTAGACTGTATGTATATGGACACAAATACATTAAATAAAGGAAGAAAGAGATGAAATAATAAAGATTCTGTATTGAAAAGAAATATGGAAACAGAAAAAAAAAAGAAAAAAAGAGGTGTGGTGTAATTTCATGTCCCGAGCAACTGTGATTCAATGCAAGCTGACAAAAGAAAGATAATTAATAAAATTTATAATTACATGTACAATGTCCACTTAACAGTATAACCACATCCACATAGAAAGCCAAGCTTATCTTGTGTTAAAACATGTAAAGCTCAGACTAACAATCTGTTCGTTACAAGACCATCACAAGAATATTTACTTCTGAGTTTCACTTTCATGTTGTCATGCCATTTTCCACTTAATTAAATATTTAACAAAGTAGATGCTCAAATATGTTTATTCCAATGGATGATGTAGTTGTGATATCTGATCCTGGACTTTTATAGCTTTAGGTAAAAGCATGCAATCACCATATCTAAGTATGCTTATAATCAAGAGGCAATCATTGGAGAAGTTTATTGGTTATCTCCAACTTCATAAAAAAATAAATACAGATTAATACATGGGCATTTCTATATTGGCCTGGTTATCATCCCAAGACACCCATATTGGCCTGAGACGAAGTCGAGGGTCAATATGGGTCGAGGGATGATAACCAGGCCAATATGGAAATGCCCATGTATTAAACTATTTATTATATACTTCTGACATCTGCAGACGTAAACACCGGAAGTTGTTTATTTTGTCTGAAACGCACGAGGGGCACCTAATAACCGGTTATTTTCCCGGGGTGTGAAAATATTGACAGCTTACTTCCGGTCATATTGGTCATACAAAAATGCCTTTATTTTAACTAAGTATGTAATAAAAATTAGTATCTGTAGCCATGAACATTTGGTAGCTGGATTTACATCTATATTTTTTGTACCTATGAATTCAGTGTCAACAATCACAACTCTGAAAGTTGAGAGTTTCATTCCCCTCACATGGCCAGGTGTAATCCAAATCTCTAAAAGTGATTACCTAACTTTGGAAGGACTCTCCATGATTGTATGGTACTTAGATTTACAGCCACATATGCAATCAGTGTCAATAAAAATACCATTAAAGTTGAGAGTTTGAAAACTAGTTCTTCTCAGGAATATATCTCAAATACTGCTCTCAATCAATACTTCTGTATATGCAGTGAGTGAGTGAGTGAGTGATTTTTGTTTAATGCCACTTCAGCAATATTTAAGCTATATAATTGCGAGAACAAGTTAATTTTCAATGACATGATGATGAGGTCCGCTTTGTTCTAGACCAATACGCTGAGTTGGATTTTTATAGTGCTAGCTCACTGATACAACAGTCCGTGGGTAGACATGTCACTCCACTCGGACACATTATTCTGATCCAGAGCCAACTAGTCTTTGATCTTTCTCCATAATGCAGCGTGCTTAGCGGAGAAGCAACAAATACCAAATTGATAGTCTTTGGTTTGACCTGACCAGGGCTCGAACCCACGATATACTGCACTCGAGGCAAGCACGCCACCAATGCAGTTCTGTATAATATATACACAGTAGTCTACCTCTTTTAAGACAGTCCCTTCTGCAGTGAATGAAAAGTGACCTTTTGAGAGGGACAATTTATTTTAGTAGTTTTTTACTATCTCGGTTCATCAGAATCTGGTCTGATAAGAGGGGTGGCCCTATAAGAGGAAGACTACTGTTAGTACTGTATGTAGTAATGCTTCCCAAGTTACTAAAAGTCACAGTTGTGAATGACATTGAGTACTCCTCAAAATAAGAATATATTGCTTTTAAAGTACAAACACTTATATACCAGGTATGTTTGGCAGGTCTAGAGTTTATAATATACATGTAACTTTTAAGTTCCTGTAAAATTCTTCATAATGATTTATTACATTGCACTCGTCTAATACAAACAAACTTTTCTGAATATTACTAAACAAGTGAGAACCACGTCAAACAATTCTGTAAGATTACCAGTAAAATCCTAATATAAAGAATGTATTCGATAAAATCTTGACAAATATTGAATCGGATACTTCTTTATAGAAACAATAAAATGTAGATAAGGACCATCTGTCCGGTAGAAATCTTTCAAAAACAAACACTTGACAGCCACTTGACTTTTTATCATACAGATCACACACTGTTGTATATGCTGTACAAATACCTGTTTTATACTGAACAAATATCATAAGGTTTTAAAATAAAACTAAAATAAGTCTTTTTTTAAAATGCCTTATTAATGAGTAATAAACAAATATTATGCATGTACATATCACACACATACAACAGTATACCAGATACAGAGACTTATGAAGGTTCAGAGTGCTCAAACCAACACAGTGTCCCCTGGATGGCGGGTAGGGAGATACCTCTCAAGGAGTTGTCAGGAAAGCCTGACTGCAGACTATTGTGGGTTAAACGTGTATGGAGAGTCCCACACTCCCATGAGTGTACATGTTAAGAGTTCTAAAACTACACTAGAAAGTAGTCTATGGACTATCTCACTCAACCAGGGGTCATTTAAATATAGGTACAAATTTGAATACCACTACTATAGTAGCCAGCAGACTACAAGCTTATCTCACACTTCTAAGTGTAATACCACTACTATAGTAGCCAGCAGACTACAAGCTTATCTCACACTTCTAAGTGTAATACCACTACTACAGTAGCCAGCAGACTACAAGCTTATCTCACACTTCTAAGTGTAATACCACTACTATAGTAGCCAGCAGACTACAAGCTTATCTCACACTTCTTAAGTGTAATATAATGGTACAAGATATGCAGATGAAGTGCTCTCTCACACAAAGAGAAATGGATGCTTACACTTTGTATATGATTATGCTACTCAGTATATAGATCTACATTGCTTCATGCATATAGTACAAAGTAATATATACAATGTATTTGCTTCAATTAGTAATAGAGAGGACAAGAAAGGAACAGGAAAGTATATAACTCTACTTTATAGAAGGAATTTTATATATTTACAATTTTCTTTTACAAATGGATATGAAAGGAAAATATGGATGCAAATGAACATGACAGACTATCCAATTTACACTTCAATAGACACAAATTAAAGTAAAGAAACCATGCTTTTATTGCTGTACTATATTTTGTTTTGTTTACAAAATTAATTTGTTTTTTCATCTACAATGTAGATGATTTGCTGGTTATCATTTGATCAATATAAATTTAAATCATTTTAAAACATCCTTTTAACATGTCAAAATGTCCTTGTGTATCTAGTTAAATTATTTAGATAACCAAGTAAATAAGCATTATATGTTACAGGGAACTATTAAAATTCAACAGTTAACTGGTTTTAGTTGAAGCGAAACACAATCTTATTCAATGGAATTCCAAAATATTACACCCTTATTCACTGAAAAACTTTTATTCAATATTTAATTTGATTTCTTATTTATATGGGCCAAACATTTAAATATTTGAGTATTGTAATGTGATCTCTTGCTTCATAATACTTCAAAACCTGCAACTCATTTTATAAAACAGCCTGTGCCATTTTTTGTGCCCTAAAACTTTCAAATAAGAAACTGTTAATGATGCAATTTAATATTACACACCAAATCATGTTTATTCCTCTTTCATGAAATATAACCAGCACCTTGTATTGTATCACTCATCTCACCTAAAATGGCCCAACGTATCAAACAAACAGATGTATTATCTTGTTAAATAAGGTTCAATATTCTTACTTTTGCTTTTCAAAAGAAACAATTTAATCCTCTGTTGGTTGTCGTCAATACTTAAAATTCCAGATTGGCATAAAAACACAAACTTTCTAGGGGACTGTCCAAAGAAAATTCAATCAATCCAAATAACATGTTCCCATGGGATCCAATTTCTAGTGTTAAATTATATCCCACAGTTATGGCCATCATGGAATGAAGACTGGAACCAAAAACAAATATTTTGTACATGACTACTCAAGTGTGGTTTGGATTTAATCAGCTATGTACATGAAACTGAACGGGCTACATTACTGACATATATTCAAGATAACTGTAAAAATTTTGAACATCTGAGTCCGAATAATAAGTTGATTTGGCTTCTTAGTAATGAAGACACTCTGTTATCAAATAAACTTGCTGTCTTCCTAAACAAAAGTTTTGAAATACGGAAGAACCATACATTACAAATTTAACCTTTCTTAAAGATAAAATAGTATTTCGTGATATGAACACCATGTTATATCTGCATCATATTATATTTGTATAATATATTTTTATGTATATCATAATATTAGCTATAAACTGCCATAGTTTGTTCTGCCTATGAATGGTTTCCCCCCTGTGGTATCGGTCATCTATGCTTGTTTTTATTCTTTTTTATATATATATATACATTATTCATGTTATTATATATTAATTACTCATGCATGTTGTATTATGTAAATTATGTTGGTTTTGTGTTTGTGTGGTATTCTTTCTTTTTTGGATTTCTATCTTTGAATGTTTTCTTTATATGCCCCTTGTGGGCCCAAAATTGGTTTAATAAAATTATCTTATCTTGTAGTTTCTAAGAAGACATTTTCTGTTTAAGCTGTATGTTAAAACTATTGGTGTGTCTTGGTCAACCTTAGATTTCTTATCAGTACCATAAACACAGACTTTGTAGTGTGGAGAACAACCTATTGATTGAGTGGTTGTTGATTAATGCCACAAGAGCAAATTTTGCAGCTATATTGTACCATAGCAAGAACAGGTTACATTTCAATGAGATGATGGTGATGTCCTCTTTCTACTGGAAATAGTACTCACTGAAACCAGTCTTCACAAGTAGACAATGACATGTCACTACACTATGACACATGATACTAATTCTGAGCCAACTGAAACCAGTCTTCACAGGTAGACAATGACATGTCACTCCATTATGACACATGATACTAATTCTGAGCCAACTGAAACCAGTCTTCACAGGTAGACAATGACATGTCACTACACTATGACACATGATACTAATTCTGAACCAACTGAAACCAGTCTGCACAGGTAGACAATGACATGTCACTCCACTATGACACATGCTACTAATTCTGCACCAACTGAAACCAGTCTGCACAGGTAGACAATGACATGTCACTCCACTATGACACATGATACTAATTCTGAGCCAACTGAAACCAGTCTTCACAGGTAGACAATGACATGTCACTCCACTATGACACATGATACTAATTCTGAACCAAACAGTTCATGCTTTATGAAAAGAAAGTTTCAACAGTGATATTCAACAATTCCATCAATATCAACAAAACGAACAACCACCTCAACCACCTCGCATCTCAAATATTGAACATAAATATATGTATGGCATTGAAAATCCAGGTACTGACTTGGGACAAGCAAACAAAAATGTGGCAGGATTAAATTGGTTAATATTGGGATTCCAACCCTCCCCTTCTTGATATATTAAATTGGTCCACTGATGTCAAACAGTGACAGATGTAAACTGATGATAATAGTAGACATTGCCCCTGTAGTCTTGTATATTACAATAGTAGACATTGCCCCTGTAGTCTTGTATATTACAATAGTAGACATTGCCCCTGTAGTCTTGTATATTACAATAGTAGACATTGCCCCTGTAGTCTTGTATATTACAATAGTAGA
>MJUT01012167.1:480165-497612 GCA_002080005.1 Gigantidas platifrons | reverse complement strand
TAGCTCAGTAACAACATCAGGTGAAACCCTAGCTCAGTAACAACATCATGAAGTGAGCCCCTAGCTCAGTAACAACATCAAGTGAACCCCTAGCTCAGTAACAACATCAGGTGAACCCCTAGCTCAGTAACAACATCAAGTGAACCCCTAGCTCAGTTTACACTTCGAAAACAGATGTAACAAATGAACAACAAAAATATAATTGGATGAAAATTTAGGTCCCAACGTGAGAAAGGTACAATAATGTAGAGTTATAATTATTATAGGTTTGGTTTATGGTGTTTAATGACACTTTCAACATTATTTCAGTTATGTCTGGTGGTTATAATTAATATACTGATTAAAAACTTCATTACAGTAAAAATAATCCCTCTGCAGATTGAAATAATTTGAAGACACATAGTCCATTGACAAAGTAAATTAATTACATTAATTGATTGATTGTTTATTACTCAACTTTCATGGAGCAGTATTTCAGCTATATTCAGAATGAGAACAAGTTCCTGTATAGAAATGAGGAAAGGGATGGGTCAACCGAGTCAACAACATTTGACTGCCACTGAAAAGGTATGGAGATTTTGGTAGGGATGATAAATTTAGTCTTTTGTAGCCTCTACAAAGCACCTACTCTTTTTGTAAATCTACTAATTAATTACAGCAAATACTTTCAGTAAATCAAGGGAAGACAATGTCAATTTACATCAATATCAAATACATATAGAGGGCAGTGGTCGTGATCGTATGGTAGTTGTGAGTTTGAGCCCAGTTCATGGCAAGGTGTACATACTCGATACAACATTATGTGATAAAGTTTGTCAGTGACTTGTAACAGGTCCATGGTTTTCTCTGGGTAGTCCAGTTCCCTCCACCAATAAAACTGACCACCACTGAAATATTGCTGAAAGTGGTGTTAAAAACCATAAACCATCAAATACATAAAACGCATGTTTACATGTATCTGATATCGTCTCATGGACAAACGTAAAATATAATGTACACACTATGAAAGCAAGCAAAACTTTTAATAGTGTCACTCAACCATCATTTGATGACAAGAAAAAGAAGTTGTTAAAAAGTGTGAAACAAACCTAGGCATTTGCACATTGATATTACTAATTTAAAAACAAAATGATTCAGTAATTCAACAGTCTGTTTATAATCCTAATGTCAAAGATAAATTTATTCTGTGTATCTGGTAGGCTAATCAAAACATGAAAATCACCCAACAAACATATGACAATAATGTACATAGCTATATATGAAATAAATTAAAAACAAGATTAAGGACCCCTTTGAAAATAAGCCTTAGGGTTTATAAGGGTTATTCTTGAAAGATATCAACCATATATCCAATACTACATCATGTAATAATCTTATGTGAATCATGTTACAGAGTACTTTTATATTTTACTTTTAACATGTTTTTTATCATAGTGTACATAAAATGTTGCTATTATCCTAAATAAATTTTACCTTATAAATTATAAACAATAATAATTAAAAATTGCTTACTTTTTAGTCCAATTGATTCAAAATTCTACATATCCAAAACAAAAATCTACTAAAATAATGGCAATACATGCTTTTACTGTTACGAAATGTCAGTTTCTTTACGAAGTACCATAAGTTAATTACAAACAACATCAAATATTTATGCAAGAGGGATCACTTTACCATTTGTGTCAAGTAAAATCAATTAATTGGGTGTACCTGAACTCCAATTAAGACAGGTATATAAAAACTGATAATTAATTCATAAAATAAACACAGAAAAAAAATCATGTATAATTAATGTGAATGAATTTTAATGTAAATAATAAGTTGTGTAAATAATACATTTTTGTAGTATGTGTAGTCCAACTGATACTTTTGTAGTCATGGAAACGAGAAGTAGTCGTCCAATATAGAGATACCTTGTATTATAATGTCATGGAAATTGGAAGTATTTCTAAAAATAGAAGTAACTGTAGTTATGCCGTTATGGAAAACAAATATATTCACTGGTAAACAAAGGTAGTCATAGAAAACAAATGTATTCACTGGTAAACAAAAGTAGTAATGGAAAACAAATATATTCACTGGTAAACAAAAGTAGTCACAGAAAACAAATGTATTCACTGGTAAACAAAAGTAGTAACAAAAAACAAATATACCCCGTATTCACTGGTAAACAAAAGTAGTCACAGAAAACAAATGTATTCACTGGTAAACAACAGTAGTCACAGAAAACAAATATATTCACTGGTAAACAAAAGTAGTCACAGAAAACTGGTAAACAAAAGTAGTCACGAAAAACAAATGTATTCACTGCTAAACAAAAGTAGCCACAGAAAACAAATATATTCATTAGTAAACAAAAGTAGTCACAGAAAACAAATATATTCATTGGTAAACAAAGGTAGTCACGGTTTGAAAATTAGAACAACTTTTGATTGGTTAAAACCCCAGGTATAAAAAACCTATATTCCTGGGTGTTGCTAAGCCATATTACCGGGTGCAACTAGCCATTTAACCAATCAAATGTTGTTATAATTTTCAAAATGGGGATAATATGATGCTAAAGCTCGCGACGTTGCGCTCCAAAATCAAATTTATTTCATTCTACCAAAGTACACTACATCGGGTAAAAAACACTCGAAACTTTCATATTTTGTACTTATACTTTCCAAAAACAAAGAAAACGTCACTTTTACGTGGGCCGCCGGGGTCCAAAATGTCTTATTTTTTTCTATAACCGGGGATAAATTCGTTATCTACATTCCTATCTGTAGATATGGCGATTATAACATCCTTCAGTAGCCTGTACACCCTTCGGCTGCGCCTCAGGATGTACTTGGCTACTTCAGGGTGTTGAAATCTCCATATCTACGGATAGGAACGTAAATAACCTATAATATTCACTGGTAAACAAAAGTAATCAAGAAAAACAAATGTATTCACTCGTAAACAAAAGTAGTCACAGAAAACAAATGTATTCACTGGTAAACAAAAGTAATCATGAAAAACAAATATATTCACTGGTAAACAAAGGTAGTCATGAAAACAAATGTATTCACTGGTAAACAAAAGTAGTCATGAATATCAAATACATATGTATATTCACTGGTTTATAAAAGTAGTCACAGAAAACAAATATATTCACTGGTAAACAAAGGTAGTCATGGAAAACAAAAATATCCACTGGTAAACAAAGGTAGTCATGGAAAACAAAAATATTCACGGGTAAACAAAAGTAGTCATGAAAACAAATATATTCACTAGTAAACAAAGGTAGTCATGGAAAACAAATAAATTCACTAGTAAACAAAAGTAGTCAAAGAAACCAAATGTATTCACAATTTCACTGGTAAACAAAAGTAGTCATGAAAACAAATACATGGCCGTAGTGCAATGGAGGCAAATGAGGCAAATGCCTCACTTTTGAAACGGCAAGTACATTTTTGTATAACCTTTGAAAACAAATAAAATCTTTTTTTTCTCCAAAATTTGTCTAATTTCACCCATAAATCCATTGCTAATATCACGGATTATAAATTCATTGGACGTAATATTCGATTAACAGTTGTTAAACAGTGACAGTGTTATTTGGCAGCTGTATGTCATAAATTCAGATGAAAAACCATGAGAATATCCGAAGTTGCTCCCGCGAAAAAACATTGCAGAAGACGTTGGAAAGTCATCATGTCACTTCACAATTGGTTGAAGACAGGGTCTTTAAAACGAAAATTAGATGATGGTAACTTTCAAAACATCAGTGTGGATTTGCATATTCCATGTTATGAATGAAATAACACATTTACCAGATTCCCAGAAAAAATATGTCTAGAAAATCCAACTAACTGGCAATATCTAGAATAACGCTCAAACAGGTCTGAGGAGGTACAATATGTAGTAAACAGTTATATTTCTGACTTTTAAAAGGCATTTTCAATTTAGAATTTAGTCTAAAAATTACAAAAAGGCATCAGCTTCCGGGGGTTTGCCCCCGGACCCCCTTTACCCTCTGCCCCCAAACCCCTGCTGGGGGAATATCTCTCAGACCCCCCTTTGCCTCACTTTATTCAGACCCGGCCTATGGCCGTGAAATATATTCATTGGTAAACAAAAGTAAAGGTATTCATTGAAAACAAAAAAATTCACTGGTAAACAAAAGTAGTCACAGAAAATTAATGTACCCCTATTTACTGAAAACAAATGTATTCACAGGTAAACAAAAGTAGTCATAGATAACAAATATATTCACTGTAATTATTTTTTTTTATAATAACAAAGAATGCACAAGTAGGAATCATGACTTTTTACTTGGGATAAATAAAAAGATTTATTCTATAAGGACCTCTGGACAGATAAAACAAAGAATTAAATAGAAGAATACACAGTTCCATACTACCTATAAATGCAGTTATGAATAAGACCCTTGTACAGTGATGAAAAAAAAGGGGGAGGTATGGTGTTTAATGTCACTTTCAACATTATGTTCATAGGCATACAGAAATGTAAAATCATGTACTACATGTATGTTTAAGTACCAGGTTTTTAAACACTTTCAATATATTTCACATTGATACTTCTCAAATACATTTCTTAAATTCTATCACATATGTTTTCAAGTTGAATGCCCAAGATTTTAAAGGTTTTAGGTAATTTGACTATCAATAAATTGTACAGATTTTGAATAATGAACTACATTTTAATGTCATTAATCCTTGCAGAAAACTTATTTACTTTTCATTTAAAGGGAAAGCTACACTAAATAGATTATAAATGACTATATCCTATTTTTAATTGTTGTCATGATTACCGTATTTTTTAACGAACATGGAAACAAATAATTTGTTGTCATCCATGCTTACAAATATTTTGTAACAAAAACTTGGAAAATATTTCTAAACATGATAAATTACTATCTGATTACCTGGGGTACATCATGTTTTTTAGTTTGTTTTAACTATGACAACAAATTATAATTCAATAAAATTTCCAGTACAAAGCATGACTTGTTGACAAAAAAAAACTCATTAAATCAAAATAATTAGAGTGTTCCCAAAATACATGTACCTGAAACACATTCAGTATATAGGTAGTGGGCTAACAGCATTCACTGACTGCTATTGTACCATATTGTACTGTCCAAGTTTATGTTGTCACACATTTTTGAAAGTGAAGTGTGGTCTTCTTGAGTAAAAGCCAATCTGTGCTGATTTTTTTATTGGTTGTTTATATCTGTTTTGTCATCAGATATCCAATTATCAGATGGGTTGATTTCTTTAATGGGTTTAAGCTCACCACATTTTTGTGCCTGTCCCAAGCCTGGATTTCTAACACCATATGTCACGAGTCTTTTTTGTTTCAAATTTTATGAGGTGAGATGTGGGTGGTCGTTTTGTTGATAGTGATGGAATTGTTGACCATCACTGTTTAAACTTTATTTTGTTTTGTTGATAGTGATGAAATTGTTGACCACCACTGTTTAAACTTTCTTTTGTTTTGTTGATAGTGATGAAATTGTTGACCATCACTGTTTAAAAATCACAATTTTTATTTCAATGAATTGTTTGTTTTTTTTAAAATTTTACATGGAACACAGGACATAAATAAATCTATCAATGTTTCACATAGCTATGTAGATTTAACTATAATTTATGATTCATAAAATTGATCCAAACAAATAGAATTCAATCCCCAAAAACTTCAAAACAAATCTTAATATTCAATCCCCAAACTTCAACATAAATCTTAATAAACATTATTCAATGAAAAAACATACAAGTTGTAAATGTAATATGAAATACCTCAGTAGCTTTAATTTTCTGGTGACAGAATAACAAAATACACTCAAGTACAACTTACAAGGGTAAAGGTAAAAGGTAAAAGGGTAATCAATGGTTTTGGTTTTGTTTATGTTGTTCAAGTTCAATTTCAACAATATTTCAGTGAAATCGTGGCTGTCAGTTTTATTGGTGAAGGAAACCGGAGTACCCGGAGAAAACCAAAGACCTGTCGCAAGTCTCTGACAAACTTTATCACATAATGTTGTATCAAGTACACCTCGCAATGAACGGGGTTCGAACTCACAACTTTAGTTGTGATAGGCACCAATTTCCCCTAATTATAATTTGACAAAATCTATACAATAATTTGTATCGACAGTAATACAAATTGTTATTTAAATCAAGTGAACAGTTATTTAATCTATTCATTACCAATGCTGCTATTTTATTGACAGGAGCTGGTAAAATAACCTGCAACATGTACCAGCAGTTATAAAATCTTGCTGAATATATTTGTAATCAAAATATTTTGAAGCTTTATTGCAGATTTTTCCAATCTTGTACACTGAAAATCAAACTTTAATTTCAAATTCATATGATCTTGAAGATTGTCTACATCTAAATTAAGAAATTATCGTGATTATATTTCTTTACACATGATGGGATATTATATTGAGTACCCGAAGAAAACCACAGACCTGTCGCAAGTCACTGACAAACTATCACATTATATGTTGTATCGAGTACACCTCACCTGAGCGGGATTTGAACTCACAACATTAGTGGTGATAGGCACTGATTGCACAGGTAGTTATAAACCCAACTACCATACGATCACGTGGTCACGACCACGACGGCCCCCTTACCCATTTTGCATTGGAAATCAAATACTATATTCCATCACAAGGTACCATAAATAGTCCATGCTTTAGATTCTTCCTTGACAATTTGAATGAATGAATATGTCCTTGGTTGCCATCTTTGTTTCTAATGTGACACTAAATTGTTTACTTTGTTTTGTTCATTTTGCCTCTACATTTCAATAACAATTTTCTGTTTATGCTTTGGCAAATCTGAGTTTGCTTGTGAAATAATTATGGCAATGCTTCGTCTTCCTTCTACCCATCAGCTGACATTAAGAACAATGCAGAGAACACTCCACCCAGGTCACACTCCAGGTATAAACAATGGCCATGGTAAATCGTCCATGACATGTGAATAAACATACAATCAAAATGATTCAAATGAAGGATTTGTCATTGTGGAATTCATGTTGAAGAAAATTTCATATAGTTTGAAGCAACATGGTACCGCTAAGTACCGGTAGTTTTCATTGCTGACCATTTCAACCAGCATGAAACTGGGATGACACAGTGTACTAGTATAGTCAAATCAAAGAAAATTTTAACTGGTTTATAGGTCACATTGGCATCTGTTTAGTATATTTCTCCTTTTTAAAAAAGCTAATTACCATTCAGTTAATATTACCAATCAATACAATTTGTTTCTACTCAGGAATTTAATATAAAACATAATTTCACTATTATCACTACAAAATTTGAAATTAATAAAAGTGATTGGGTTAAAAGATCAAAAGTTCTTGCTACTCCCCCGTAAACCCCTTGAAATACAGTGAAACATTCAAAAAAAGCAGTGAACCCAACTGAATTATGAATAAACCCCTTTTAAATGAAAAGTTTGACATCAATTTAATATAAAATTATGTTATTTCGAAAAAATATTCACCTATTCGTTCATGAGAACCGATTATTCTATCCACGAGCACTTTTCCGTTACAACAACATGGCGGTCGCCTAGAATGGAGAGATAACTCTATATTTAATATAACACTGGAAGTACTGTCAGTGAAGTGTAAATTGACTAAATAGAATAAAAGATATTTTGAGAGTGTATAAAGTAAAAAGTGTGCTCATACTGGCTACAAGATACATTTTTATAATTCAATTCAATATTTTATTAGTGTCTCACCTTATGCATACATACATAGAATAACAAATAATAAAATCAAACATGTTATACCCTATACACACAAGACAATCAATACAGATTTATGAGAGACGATTCGTAATACCCGCAATAAACCAATTAAAAAGTTCAACTGCAAAATTTTATTTAATCAGTAAATTGATACTCATTTGTAATTTTTTAAATAATTTATTTCACAATTATACACTCTCAAAATATCTTTTATTCTATTTAGTCAGTTTACACTTCACTGACAGTACTTCCAGTACTATATTAAATATAGAGTTATCTTCCCATTCTAGGCCATATGGTTGTAACGGAAAAGTGCTCGTGGATAGAATAATCGGTTCTCATGAACGAATAGGTGAATATTTTTTCGAAATAACATCATTTTGATTTTATATTAAACTGATGTCAAACTTTTCATTTAAAAGGGGTTTATTCATAATTCAGTTGGGTTCACTGCTTTTTTTGAATGATTCACTGTATTTCAAGGGGTTTACTGCAATTAGATGTACTGCCAATATATATCATATATGCATTTATTATGGTCCACAAACCTACATTATATAGGATACAAATGTATGTACATGCAACTCTTTATTTCTAGAATTTTATTAAAAATCAGCATTAATATATCACATTGCATAGGTTAGACTATATCCTTTCAAAACATAAAAAAGAAAGTTGAAGGTGGGTTTTAAAACCCCAACATTAGAAGTTTGTCTGAATATGATTTTTTTTTCAAGATTTGTGTGTCTGAATAAATGAGCTCGTTCACATGGTTTCTTTATAAGTAGAAGTAAATGATGTGCACATGTTACATGTGTCTTATTGTAACATGGTCATGTGCATAAATATTTTGGCAGATCTATGGTCAGTATGGATATGATCATATGTCTCGTATTTTCTAATTCGAACACGTTGAATAAATAATATCAATAAGAGTTGATTAATTTTACTCTGTTTAGCATTCGGTCGCTAAGTGCGAAAGGAATGTTCATTTTGATTGACACTTTCAAATAATTAGTTGTTTCCATTGAAATTTATCTTACTTTATCTTGTTTACTCGTGCCGCCTGGAGTCCGCCATCTTGTAAACAACAGAATTGTTTCTCGGGAAACTTGAGTCACATGATCGATCACCTGCTAAGGCGGGGGAATACAAAATAAGTCTGAATAGAGATATAAATTATTTGTATTTTTTTTTCGCAAGACAAGGATTATCAGGTCCATATCAGATGAGCTCTTTTTTTTTTTTTTTTTTTAGACCTTTTTTTTAATACTAATATTTTTTTTATCGGTAATTTCACAATTTTAACACAACTTTGTGATTTTTTCGTTGTGTATTGACTTTTTTTTTTAATGAATCGTTTAGTGACGTCACGTTAGACCGTGCATGACAAATGACCAACAGCTGATAATTTCTTGTATCACGAGTCGGTGGTCAACTGAACGTTGTTACTAAATTTATCGGGTAGTAAAGATCAATTTATTTTTAAGCCCATTAATGAAGAATTTGTTAATAAAGAAATTAATAAAATTGGTATAAAAAAGGCTACAGGAAAAGATGGAATATCCTCTAAAATCTTAAAATTATCTAAATCTGCTGTAGCAAAACCCATTTATAAAATTATAAATAAATCCTTTGAAACATCAACATTCCCTGATAAACTTAAAGAAGCACAAGTGGTTCCCTTACATAAAAAAAATAACACTCTAGATAAAGGCAATTACCGGCCAGTCAGTATCCTTCCCATGATATCAAAAATCTTTGAAAGGGCAGTAAACAGTCAAATTGTCGAATTCTTTGACTCACATTTTCATACTTCTTTATCTGCTTTTCGGAAAGGCTACGGATGCCAAACTGCTTTATTAAAGGTAATTGAAGACTGGAAAAAGGCTTTAGATCAAAATAAATATGTTGCAGCCATTCTCATGGACCTATCAAAAGCATTTGACTGTTTACCCCATGACCTACTTATATTAAAATTAAAAACCTATGGTGTATCTCCTTCTGCTTTAAATCTAATAGATAGTTATTTAAAAAATCGTAAACAGTGTGTTAAAGTGGGCCCACATATTAGTAACTGGCAAGATATTTATAAAGGGGTGCCCCAGGGTTCAATACTTGGCCCTATCCTTTTTAAAATATTTTTAAACGATATTTTCTACTTTATAAATAATAGTGATCTTTATAACTATGCGGACGACAATACGCTTTCCTACTCTGATCATGATATAAATAAAGTAATCTCTACTTTGGAGGATGACAGTATGACTTTAATTAATTGGTTTTCCATTAACAAAATGAAGGCTAACCCAGAAAAGTTCCAAGCAATTGCCATAGGTAAGCAAACCAAACAACAAAACTTAACCTTTACTCTAGACGGAAATAAAATTGAATGTGAATCTGAAGTTAAACTTTTAGGGGTAACAATAGACTTTCAATTAAATTTCAATGAACATGTGTCAAATATTTGTAAAAAAGCCTCCAGGCAATTAAATGTATTAAAAAGAATTGGTACCCATTTAACAAAATTAGGAAAACTTACAATCTACTACTCCTTTATTATGTCCAACTTTAACTATTGCCCACTTGTTTGGCACTTTTGTGGAGAAACGAATACCAAAAAAATAGAAAAAATACAGGAAAGGGCTCTGAGATTTATATACAATGAATACACCTCTAGTTATGAAGACCTGTTATGCAAATCTAAACTGCCATCCCTAAAAGTAAGGAGACTTAGAACATTTGCTTTAGAAGTTTTCAAAATTGTTAATAAAAATTGTCCTGTTTATTTATTTGACCTCATAGATATAAAAAATACTTTGTATTCTTTTAGATATCAAAATAAAGCAGCTTTACCACAGGTAAGAACTACAAGTTTTGGTTTGCAATCTTTTCGTTATGCAGGTGCAAAGCTCTGGAATGAGCTGCCTGACCACTTTAGAAAAGACATATCACTAGACCAGTTTAAAAATTTGATTAATACATGGTCAGGCAGCTCATGTCATTGCTTTGCATGCAAGGCTTCAGTTTGATTTCCTTCCCTTAGTATGCTATATATATTTTTAGTTTAGTTTATCAATTGTGCTTATTTTAATTTAGTTCAACTACTGTGCTTTTATGTCTTATATTATTTATATGCTCTGCTTTTTATGCATGTGTCTAGTTCAACTACTGTGCTTTTATGTCTTATATTATGTATATGCTCTGCTTTTTATGCATGTCTAGTTCAACTACTGTGCTTTTATGTCTTATATTATGTATATGCTCTGCTTTTATGCATATGTATGTCCTGGTGCTTGTTTTATTATTATTTACATGCATGTCGGTTTTAAAAAGCTCTTCAGAGCTTATGTTGTATGTTTTTATACTCCGACTTTAAATAAAATTTGTAAAGGAAACTGTAACAAATTACCGATATATATACTATCCTCTTCTTAGTACAAACTAAGATATGCATTACAAGGATTACTTTTTTTATTTATGTTTTTGTTGACCATGTGATATCGTTTCTTTGAATTTCCTGGATGGCAGAGATCACTATCAATTAAAATTATTGACATTTACCGTTTATAGCAATGTACTGTCTAAAGTGTATTAATCATAATTGTTATATTTATGTAACTGCCCCCTGTTCAATCCATGATTGGATTAATAAAATATTATTATTACATGTATTATTATTATTATTATTATTGGTAATTTTTGTATAAGTAAAAAATAGTAATTTTGGTTAAATTCGTTTCACACAAAAATCTATTAGGGTAATTCATATAGTCACTGAATAGAGTTCACCTGTAATTAAATACCTTATTGTTTGATAAGAATTTGAAAGTTTTTGGGACGGTAAATTTCCCATCTGACATTGATACATATTTAATTAATGAGTTACAAAAGAATGCTATAACTCGACCCTTCCATGTCAACCCGTTTTCCCATGAAATCACTAAATTCAGTTCCGAAGAGAGAGTCTACGGACCGTCGTATAATCTTGGATTTAAGTTCAGAAGGTGGCTCAGGGGTAAATTCTTTTGTTTCTAAAGACGAATATTTAGGTCAAGAAGTCAATTTGACATACCCAAGGGTTGACGATTTTGTAGATTTAATAAAAAAGAAAGGAAAGGGTTGTTTTTTATTCAAAAGAGATTTATCAAGAGCTTTCAGACAGATACCTATAGATTTGAGAGACATAGCTTTTGTAGGATATGTACGGAAAGGGGACATTTATTTTGATCTCATGTTATCCATGGGGTTAAGAAGTTCAGCGCATATTTGCCAAAGGCTCACAGATTCCTTAGCATATATGTATAGAAATCTAGGATTCGAAATTGTCAATTATCTTGACGATTTTGACGGAGTTGAAATTAAACAATACGTAGACAGGGCCTTTTTTAATTAAAATCATTACTAAGCGCCTGTGGAATAGAAGAATCTGAACATTTAGAGTGGTGGGACAAATTTTTAGTTACTTATAATGGAATATCTATGATGATCTTCGAGGAATGGTCGAAACCTGATGCAGTTTTTTCAAGCGATGCTTGCCCTACAGGATGTGGGGTTATATTCGAAAGTAACTTTTTTCATTCAGAATTCCCAGAGTTTGTGATAAACATGGACTTACATATTCATATCTTGGAAACGTCAAGTTAACGGGTGCGGTAACAACGGGTCCGTTAGTATGCAAATGAGTAGAAAAAGTTGCATCAAGTATATAATTAAACTTGGATAATACATTCATAACTGATGTGTGAGAGAGAGAGAGAGAGAGTATACGTACATTGGCGGAAAATATAAAATTTATTTGCACGAACTTTAGAAACAGGTAGAAAAACGAGCCTTTGATACAGGTAATGGAACTTTTAACTTTTTACTGCTATTTAATATAAATTGTACCTTGCCAGTGAAATTCGTTTTGTGGGCGGATCCAGATTTCTTTCGAGTGGTATCCGGACAATTGCCAAGTTTAGCAGATAGTCCTGCCAATTTTTACATATTTTTTGCATATATTTAGAAAATTCAAGGGCAGGGGAGCCCCTCTCGATCCGCCCATGCCTTTCAAGCTGTTTAATAGATTGTCTTGAAACTTTACATAAAGCAAGGATTTATATAGTAGGACTACTATATAAATCCTTGCATAAAGGAAGTACATCATTTGTAGATAACCAGGTAGCGATATATTCCGTTCTGACATTTCCAAGGAGAGATGAATTGGTTTAAAAAAAAAAAAAAAAAGAAAAAAAAAAGGAGTGGTGCATGGGGAGATATATATACAGCATCTATTGTTTACTCTCAAGTTATATGGACAATTTTTTTTAATCCTCGAAATTATTGCTTAACACGAAATGAAAGTTTTACTACGTAGTACTACAACGTGGTATTTACGTTTCTGTTTCAAATATTTTATTGATAAATCAATAGCTATGCCTATACAAATCCTCTTCAACAACAAGATGGAACAATAAGAAAACAATTTACATAAGATATAGAGCAATCTACCCATCATGTATACATGCAATTCATTTTAATTACCAAGCATAAACATGAATGTATATCAATAGCAGAATCATACAAAAAGTATGATATAATTTGAAATAGCCAACTATTTAAGCTATTAATAATATTATTTATAATATTAATAATGATGAATTGGCATAGCATGATGGATAGACTGAACTTACATTTAACACACAATATATACAACATGTAAACTGAAATTTTGAAATCAAAATCCCTAATTAAGTGAGGTCCACCATATCAATATGAATTAACTCTTTTTCAGTATATATATTTATAATTGAATAAAAGGAATTTGGGAGGGATGGAGGAAGAAGAGACAAACAAGTAAATTAAGGGGGGGTATATTTAAACAAAATAGTGATTAAGATAGGCAAGTACACATTGGGTAAAGGGGAGAGGGGGAAGGGAGACCTGAATAATTGAAAGATTTAGAGCTATTAATTAAACTGAACATTTTAAAGATTTGGAGCTATATATGGGAAGACTTTTCAATGTTATATAACCAAATACAGAGAAAAGGAAAATTTATTGAATCATGTGAATCTTCTACTACCAGTAATGAAATGGTGAACAGCATCGAATATCTCAGTATTCTCCTCTACAGTAAGGATTGGTGAGCCTTTCAATAATATATCCAAATGTAAAACATCTTGAAACTTTCTTAGAGAATTAAAAAGTTGTACATCTGTGTCTTATGAACAATGAACAAACATAAAAATAATGGAAATTATTTTCAATTGCATCCCCACAGGCACACTGGGAGCTGTCAGACAGATGAGGCTGAGACAAGTGGTGATTTAAACTGCTTGCTTCATTACGAAGTTGGCAACGCCAAATATTTAAGCTGCGAGAACCAATAGGAGATTTATCAATATCTTCATTAAGTTTAATCTTGAATGAAGATAATGACTGAATGTTCCTAGTATCATTATCTAGTTTGTTCCATAAATCCAGAACGGTAGGAAAAAAAGCTATCCTTATATGACTTGGTGCGGGGTTGGGGAGGGGTGAAGAATCTGGGGTTTCTAACCATGTAGTTAGGTTCAAAATTAATATAAGAAATAATATTATTCGTTATATAGTTGGGTAGCTCTCCTTGCAGAGCTTTGAACATTAGAATAAGTTTTTGCTTCTTACGTTTGTTTTGCAAGGAGTCCCACCCCAATTCACCATACAACTTAACCCTTGAGGTACCCTTTTGAAGACCTGTAACAATTCTGGCTGATTCATATTGCACTGATTCAATAAGATCGGACTGTTCTCTTGTGCAATTATCCCAAACTACACATCCGTATTCTATAGTATAGTTGTGCAATTATCCCAAACTACACATCCGTATTCTATAGTATAGGTCTTAAACGCAAATTTTTTCCCAACAATTCGTCGTTGAGCATGTTGTTTTCACCGATACAAAATAACTTAATGACACATCTGGTTCAAATGCCGCTTTTTATATATAAAATTGATAATTTGAAAGTGTTAACTTGCTATCGGGTGTAATTTTGCATAACTACTATCATATTTAACAAAAATGTAAATACACTTGAGAAACGGACACTTAATGATCACTGCACCGGATTCTTTAGGATGTTATTGGTCAATTGAGTACAGGTGTTCTTTTCTTTTTAGAGCAATGAATTCCACACCGTACAACCGCATTGTATCATTTTGATCAACTGCCGATTGATACGATCAAAATTGGTTGTTTACAACAAGAGAAGTGGGTCAACAGGGTTAAGACATTCGATATTTTATGCCTTTTCTGTCAGAGTTATGAATTGATTTGTGCGTGCAAATGATGATTATATGTTTCTTTATGAAAACTATTATTTGTTTTCTTATATCATTGACATTTCGGTGGACTTTTAACCACATTCTTACAAATAATCATGTCAAAATTTAACGTTATGAACTTTCATCATTTATTTTTTACAAAACTTCATACTTCCCAAGTTATGATTCAGCATCAATATTATATATATCCATTACCTTCTGCTTCTGCTTCTGCTTTTGCTTCTGCCATATGATTGCCTCCTTCATCATATTGAAGATTATGCAATTTTGATTTTTGTGCGGCATGCTCAATGAATAGTGTGGCCAAAATTTAAAACAGTTTCATTTAGATGATAATAAATAATAAAAGAATTTAATTTACAATTAAAACTGAATACAGTTGTTACTGTTTGGACTATAGGGACACGATCCTTGCCTTAAAGGCCTCAGGTGTGTCCATCTCAACAATGTCTGGGGCTAGTAGGTTCCAGTCTCGTACTGTTCTAGGAAAGAATGACATTTTCCTGGTGTCAATACGAGACAATGATATCTGGAATGACCTGTTGTGAGCTTGTCTGGTTTCTCGGCCTGGTGGAATTAGCTTATTTTCTTGTTGATGGTTACAAGTTCTCTGTCGATTTTATACAGCATCACAAGTCTAGCGTCCTTTCTTCTGTTTGCAAGTGGTCTCCATTTTAGTCTTTGTATGATGTTGCTTACACTAGATCTATTTCTGTGATTGTTTGCTACATATCTAGCCGCTCTTCTCTGTACTGCCTCCACCTTGTTTATATCAGTTTGTGTATATGGGTTCCAGACTGTACTAGCATATTCCACTAGTGGACGTACAAGAGTGAAATAGGCTTGTTCTTTTATCCTGATTGATGGGATTTTCAGGTTTCTGCGCAGGAAGCCAAGAGTTTTATTTGCTTTCATGGTTATAGAATGTATGTGCTGGTCCCATTGTAATTTGCTTGTGAATGTGAGTCCTAAATATTTGGCAGATGTAACTAGCTCTAGCGTATGCCCGTGGAGTTGGTGTTTGGCATCAATTGTTTTCTTTTTGTTGGTTACTCTGAGTACTGTGCATTTATCAAGGTGGAATTTCATGCACCATTCATTTTCCCATTGTACCAGCTTATCTAGATTTTTTTGTAGAGTTTCAGCATCGTTGTTCTGATGTATGAAACATTATTCCAATTTCAAGTTTTACAGTGCAAAATCGGGCCAATCGCCATCACGGCTATATTTTTTTGCCTCAATTCAATACAATTCATTTCAACCCCATGTTATCCTACTTAAGCTCCAACCGAATGTAAAAGATTTACGTTAATGCACAAACAATTAATTGTTGACTGCCATAACTCATAAAATACGTTTATGCCAACTAAAAGTTTTGAATACTTAAATAAGCGTTTGGAAATGGCAGTTTTGCCATCTTAATCGAATCACAAAATACAGCTTTTGATTATAGCATAATTTTAACACTGCTTTTGACCGTTAAGTGAAATGCATCGGACGTTGATCGGATCATTTTTGTCTTACATGCAGTTGAATAAGAGTGAAGTACACAAAAACTGTCTGCTTCTCTTTGGTTTATGTAGCCATAAGCTGGAACGCTTTCTTCTCTTTCTGTAAAGAAAAAGAGAATAATTATGAAGTGTCCGGTGCCATTATGATCCGAAAGTAGTCCGGTGCCAGAAATGACCAAATCATAAAGAATCCGTTACCTGCGTATTTGGTTAAGGGTTTTTTTTCTGTTAAATTAATTGATGTTATAATTAGAAATAAGTTCCCATGTAAAGAAAATGTATTATGAATCAGCTATGTATACAAATGTATATATATTTAGAAATAAAGTGTAAATAAGTAACAAACTATCGATATGAAAAATACGAAGTCAACGGGTGTGGTTTTGTGCGCACTTTGTAGAATATATGAGAGGAATTTATACAGCTGTAAAGGAAAAGCGGTCTGTCGGTAAACTTAGAAGTTCCGTGGAATAGGTAGATTGTTTTAATTATCTTTCCGGTTCCATCACTATCGTCTCATTCGCATTGTCATGCATTTCATGTTGAAAAAAAATCCGAAATGATCCGTTTCTTGGTCCAAAAGAATCCGTCGTTGGCTATGCACCGTGTTTACGGATGCGCTAAGTTACGGAGGTTTCGTGAATATAATTTTTTTAGCGGAACATAAACACAATTTACACCGGGAAACAACACAGAACAGAAGACAAAAATGGTAAAGGACTGAAAATATGGGATGTGAATTAAAAAGCCAGATCGCAGATACAACGCGCACAATGCTGATGATGATGTTAGAATGTTATACGATCTTTTATCTGTAGCAGGCGTAATGAAGGAACAACTACAAGAACACACAATGCTG
>MJUT01012167.1:460369-480078 GCA_002080005.1 Gigantidas platifrons | reverse complement strand
TATACGATCTTTTATCTGTAGCAGGCGTAACGGAGGAACAACTACAAGAACATAGTTTTCTTGTGACTAACGTTGAAGGCCGCAAGAAAGTCGCAAGCCAAAAGAAAACTCTATTGGACACTTACCGGTTATTCGGGAAAAGATAATGTCTCATCAAATGTGTGACAAAGCTGCTGGCACTGGTCTCAGTTTTACTCACATAAAATGTGTATACAACAGATCCGGACAAGACGCTGTACGGCAAATAGAAAAGTATCTATTCCCCGTACAGTAAATAACTATTCGCCGTGCAATTTATCCGCTTGATTTACATGAATTTCTCTGTGAAAACAATAGTTTATTTCGAAATACAGTGTTGTTCAAGCTTAAATATGATAAAACTTTGTTCTACAAAAACGTCAAATGAATAGTTGAATGATAAACATGTTTTTTACAACTTTGAACTCGTCACATGCTTCTTTGAACAGGTACCACCCGGTCCGATTCTGACGATTTGAAGAGAGAGAAAGCCAATTATGGATCATAATCAGCCTTAAATAGTAGCTACATTATTAGGAATCAATATCACAAAACTTTACTTGTCAGCAAAACGTAGAATATAGACCTTTTTATTCTTAAAAACATGGGCGCGGCCATTATCGACTTCCGAGTGTGTCCGCCATTAGTAATATACAAAAATATTATGTTCTCGGGGTTTATTGATACGTTAATGTATGGTTTCTCTAGTACAGGTGTCACAATATACTGTTATTTCGGCTTGAAATTCAATGATAACACCTGCTGTGAAGTGATTTGTAAACGGAGATATAATGACAACAAATAAATTACCTTGTATGTATCATTATTATTTTTTTAATTACCGTTATTTTCCCCATACAAAATCAGTATAAATCCTACTGCATGCACTTTTTTTTTGTTTTTTGTTTTTTGTTTTTTGCTTTTCAAGCATAAGAAAAAAGGGGTAATCAAATTAATATTTTGTATGAAATTAAAAAGTAAATATATAAATTATAATATACGTTTTTTGAAATTATTACTATACGATTTAAAGTGAAGACTTATAAACATAGATACAAAATGCAACTATTTTGCGTTTTCGAATTTCAAGCCGTCTTCAAGTTGTGTCCTTTCCAAGGTTGATCACTGTGGTTTAAAAAAAAATATGTATCTCGTGGGAATATTTTCTAGGTGATCGGAATTTGGTTGTCTTGTAATATACAGGATGTACCCAATATACAGGAAGACCCCCTACTGTGAAGCAATCTATTTTGAGATGCCATTCAATGAAAATAACAACCTGACCATATTGTTACATAATAAGAAATTGAAATTTATAGAAGATATTTATACACATTTATAAGAAGAAAAAAATATAAATTTATTTTTTAAGTACAAATAAATTGGAAGATGGCTTGAAAATTGAAAACGCAAAATAGTTGCATTTTGTATCTATGTTTATAAGGGGTCCATATAATTACCCAAAGGGACCCAAAGGTACCCAAAGGGACCCTAAAGGTACCCAAAGGAACCTTATAGCTACCCAAAGGGACCATATAGGTATTAAAAATAACAATTTAAATGTCAAATAAACCCTGTAAATTATATAATTTAGTCATACTTTATGTTTGTCAAAATACAAGCGGTCATTTTTGTCGCCTTATTTCTGTTACTTTCTTTGATGAAGGGCTTCTTATAAACATTGAATTTCCACTCAACGTCTGTATTGCAGTTCAGTTTTTTGATTTTACAATTAAATAATTTATAAACAACGGCTTGGTTTTGACCGACACATTAATCAATAGTTATTAATGAATACCAATGATTGGCGATGATTGCCTTTTACGTAGTTCCGGTCAGGTTTTGTAGTCCAAGCCGAGCGCTGTCACGCAGTAACTGTTGTTTTTAAATAAATGATCAAATATTAAACTTATTTACTAATATAACAGATACAATTTCATATAAATGTCACTATATTTTTTTTTTCAGTAGACGTAATATATATCCATTTTAGAAGGTCCAGATTCAGGTAATTAAATACACGTCTAAAAAGAGTAAATTTAATGTCAAATACACAAATTAATTACACATTCTTATTCTAATGACAATTAAAGTATATTTTATGGTCCTTTTGGGTACATTTGGGGTCCCTTTGGGTACATTTTAGGTCCCTTTGGGTACCTTTGTGTAATTATATGGACCGTTTATAAGTCTTAAAGTGAAGTAATAATGGTAAAAAGTGTGCCTAACTTATAAGAAAGAACTTAAAGGGACATTCTGTGCGAAATCGTAAATTTTTGTTACCCATAAAAACTATCAGATATGATTGATGCCTTAATAAAACGTGTTTATGTAACTTATAAATGTTATGAAATGTACGCGCATCGAGGAAAAGGCCTGTAACTGCTCGTGTCGATCAAGAAATGGACGTCATCCTTATCAACATTGTTTACGGAGTTTGTCGAATCGTCATTAAATCAGTACAACAATGCACTTATTTCTTATATTTTGTGAATTTTAGTCAGTGTTAATTACATGCATGAACAACGAACCATGCAAGTTCATGAAGTTGGCAGTTAATAAGCGACAAAATACAAATAAGTAATCGATGGTAATTTTCGTTCTCAATAGGCGGAAAGTGGTTCGATTAGCTGTTTAATGTGAAATATTTACCTCTATTTCATCATTTTAAAGCTATTTACCAATTTCCAAAACATATATTTTTTTTGGGTCAAAATCGTAGCTAATGCCCCTTTATCTTTGAATGTGACATCTTAAAGGGATATTGTCTACCAGCTGCGTAATTTTTTCATACCCAAAATTATTGTCGATTTCAGTACTGACCATAAAATGAAAATTAAAAACCGAATTATTGACGAATACGTTACGAAACGTTGTTTTTTCGATTAAAAAAGCTGACCATCGTTACCGGAAGCTAATTAATTATGCACTGACCTGGGCGAGGCCAACTCTATTTATTTATCTATTTTTATGGCAGTAGCCCGGATGCAGCATGGATATTCAGGTAAGTTTCTATAAATGTTGAGGAAACAAGCTATTTGCGAACCGATATTGTATCTAAAAGACGTAGAGATAAATAATTTCTGTATCAGGAATAGATTTGAAAGATTTGAAAGAATGAAAACTACATGCCTTAACAGATTCAGTCGATATTTCCACGATAACCATTGAAAACATGCCAGGAGGCACCCCATGGGGCCAAATTGTTAAAGCAACTACTAGAGTTATTTTCGATCGGACTTTTTTGCCGGCCTTAAAAATAACTTAAATTAGTTTTTTTCCTCATATAAGTTATGAAGTTGTTCCCCGAGATTTTGATACACATGTTAAATTAATTTATTTTAGCCAGTTTTACCGACAATATGAAAACAGAGACCTAGAACACAGTGAAATACATGTCTGATGAAAACGAATGACGTAGCCAGTGTTGATTGACTGGAATGTTTTAGAGAAATTTGGGCTGGATTAGAAACGAAAGAGACCTTCCAATATACCACAAGACAGTTGCTGGAAAATATTAATGGCAAATTATATGGTACTGACTATTGATTTTGAAGGGGGCTGTGGTTTTTTTTTAGACATATTTTTTTTTCAGACGCGACAAAAAGCATATTCTTTTACATTTGTATTTTCCGGCGAAGTGCCGGAATGATTTTTTTTCTCTCAAAATTTTGTATATGATTATAGAAAAAACTCATTATACTGTGTCTGTGAAAATGGCAAGTATATGATTATATTGTGAAAATTGCAAGTCGGAATATTTTTTCTCTCTCCTGTCCAGCCAAATTTTTTTTTTATTCAAGATTCAGAATCAAAATAATTTTTTAGTCAAAAAACATATAAAATTAAAATTGAATAGCTTTGAGGGGGCAACTGATAATTTTTTTTGCAAGACCAAAATGCTTCTCCCATAAAAAAAAAACGAAAATAAAAAAAAACGAAATAAACTGGTCATCAGAAAGTCCCACGAGAAAATATTTCCTTCCAAAATCTAAAATAAGACTTTTTTTATTGCTCTAAACTGAATTAGTGCAAACTATGTCACTTATAATGAATTATTTAAAAACAAAATAGAGCTCATTTTTCTAGATAAATGTAAAATAAATTCTGAAAGTCCAAAATTGTGTATATCTACACCCCATGATGTAAATACTTTACCTTATTTTTGTCTTTGCTTATTTAATTTGTTCGATAATTTTAATTATGAAATGACGAATCCACGGGCTGGCCATCTTGCGGGGAGCACAAGATTTTCAGACTTGTGATTATATTGGGTCACAGGTCTGTTAACTGGCACCGTCCCTTGGTTCTCCCTGTTTGATGGCCACCCTATGAAATGAACGAATCTTAATATATTTTGTAATCAATATTTTTTATTGTTGGCTTTTTGATACTGTTACTACATTGTATAGTCACAAAACTGGCGTAGCCCATAAGTTCATCCTAATGGCATGGACCCTTGGTGCTTCAAGTAGTCATACTAATTCTTTATTTAAAGATGCATTTTATCTCTTCCTCAATTGTTACAGGGATCAATACACACCTAGGACTTGGCTCTAAACTAGTGGTGAAAACATTATTGCTGTTTTTTGTTTATGTTGTAAAACAATTATATTTTAATTTGCTCATATTGTATATGCCCCTTGTGGGCCCTTGAATGGTGAACCAATAAACTTATGACTTATGACTTACGTAATAAAAACTACATTTTGCCCAAGAACCACATGTTGTTTATTGTTTCTAAACAGTGCGCATGCTCAAGACGAGTAACATAAGAAGGTAATATGAATAAAATTACATTCTTGTCATCCGAACAATAATTCCGATAACGATAGTTTTGGGTCTTTTTTGGTAAAAAAAATCGTATCTTTTGCAGCATAACTCGGTGTTAATCTTCATTTTATGAAGGTTAGTACGGAAATCGACAATAATTTTGGGTATGAAAAAAATACGCAGCTGGTAGACAATATCCCTTTAAGGTGCATTTTTCAATTCTGCCAGTTTTATTATTATTTTTGTGTGTGTTATATTGTAAAACAAATTAAAACTTTTTGTCGGTCAATTTCTTTAAAGGGATCTGTAGTGAAGATGAAAAGGAATTTAAGATTTATCAAATTAAAACATCTGAATATCTGAATTTCTTTATCTGAAAAAAAGTTTCATGAGGAGCCAGAAAATAACAACTGAAGCGTGTTTATCTAATCCAATTAGTACTGATTAATCGTAACTAGTGTAAACAACCGATTGTTGTACTTTCTTAATGGCGGACGATAGTAACGCCACCTAGTGTCCACGAACGATAACTAGGTAATCACCGATTTCTGAAAACGTCTATAATGAAAATAAGAAGAATTTGACCTTACCTGACTTCACGTTTGTTTTTCCACCCGCTTCGAGGGTACCTATATCCGGTGGTGATGCTACACAGAGATTTTTACAGGTTTATATAAATGTTAAGATTGTTGCATTTTTCCTGTAATGTTGATATTCATTGTTTCTATACCCGGGGTTCCCGTGAGGTTGGCACCTTTTAGTGCCTCTAGGACGGAGAAACCTGGTGCCTATTCTACCCCCGGCACACCCTCTGGGAGGGGGATTTGTGTTTGAAAGAGTTGGACAGGTTTGAAGGAAAAGTTTGATCGTGTAAAGCATATACTAAACGTTTACCGGATATTAGTACATATTTTAGCAATATCCATTTTATCAGCTGATAGTGATTACTTCCCTTGATTTGATGGAAAAAATAAAAAAAATGATCAAAGGCATATGTTTGGCAGAATTCCACCCAACAGCTGGTCCGAAAATAAAATACCAAGTAATTACAACCTTTGAAAGCGATACAAGAACATATTATTACAATAGCATCACAGGTTTATTATTTTTCGTGAACGTTTTTCACCTTTAAACTGTCATTTTTGCCTATTTTAAACCACAGGAAGGAATCGGAAATTTTTTCAATAAAATACGATCAAACGTTGTAATTTACTATCCGCGTACCTTTACTATCAATGCTCGTTTGACCGTATTTTATTGAAAAAATTTCCGATTCCTGTGTTTAAACGCAGACTACCAAATGTGTCTGGTCCCTGTAAAGTGAGAAACGAAACGAAACGAAACACAACAAAATACGACGAAACGAAACAAAATCTGTAAACTGAGAAATGAAACGAAACAGAATATGTAAACTGAGAAACGAAACGAGACGAAATCATTGAATGAATTCTAAAAAAAAATCATTCTTCGACGTCCGCGTCCGTTTAAGCTATTTATGTTCGAGTATATCTAAGAAACTTTACTTTGTAATCGATGATGTACTTACAATATTTTACACTTACGTTATATATATTTCATTTGGCAAAAGTCGTGTACATTCCCAAATATAAATAAACACTTCCCAATACCTTGTAAATGTATAATCAACCAATTAAATTTTATCATGATAGATTGACATATTAAAATATTAATTTGGCATTGTAAATTGACGAAATTCTCAATTTGAGTTCATTAAAAAGTTCCGAATGACATATACAGCATTTGATTTCTGTCATTCGTGTATGCTAGATGTGTGTAGATGATCACGCAAATTTGCATCATCCGAGGCAGAATTCCCTTTAAATTAGTATAGATCAGGAGAAAACATGCCCAATTTAGGGTAAACAAATATAGTTTGCATAGGGTAACCCGACCCTACCTCAAATTTAGTGCCTACAGTAATTTTTTTTATCACATTTTCTCAACAAGCAACTTTAGTAACATTTTTCACACATCCACCAAGTTTGGAAATGTCACGGTAATGTAACCATTCTATAATCTACTCTATGCAAATTTAGAATTAGTGCCCACTCTCTTGAAATTGAGAAGGGCAGGTACTATAATATTCCATGTGGAAATCGTGTTTGCTTATCATGCAAAGCTAGTAAAGTAGAAGATGAATTACATTTTTTCCTTAACTGCCCATCTTATGCACATTAAGGCAAGACTTTTTTGAAAAAATAAAAAGTATCTTAGGTGAAGTAAATAAAAAAGTTTTCAATAAATGTCAAATGATAGCCCTACTGAACAGCAATTCACCAAAACTTCTCAATATCATTGTCAATTTTATTAATAAATGCATGTCCAAGAGAAATTCATCCTAGTCAACGTTTATATAACAAATAAAATGAGTACATTTTCGCTCTATATTTATATTTATATATGTACGTATGCAAGCTGATGCCACTGTCGCTCACACATGTATTGATAGTATATTTGTTTTACATGTATATCTTTCTTTATGTGTCATAACCATCTATTGTAAATGTGTTAGTACCAATAAAATTATTATTAATTATCTAATCTTATCGAAGTTATCAAAGGTAAATGTGAACAACTTGAGTTAAAAATGTGAAACGTAAACGAACGAACAGCAAATGAGATTATTCATTAACCTACCATAAATTCATACAGAAAACATATTGCCATATCAAAGCATTTTGAAAATTCATACAGAAAACATATTGCCATATCAAAGCATTTAGAAAATTCATACAGAAAACATATTGCCATATCAAAGCATTTTGAAAATATCTCAATTTAAGATTTTTAGAAAATGGAAAAGCAATCCCAACAATACCAAGCTTTTTGTATCGCTTAACAAGATAGCAACTTTTGTTAATTCTGTATAGTTAAATACTTCAGGTACATATACATTTGGCGAGGGTGGTAAAGGGTTATTTTGGTGCAACGTGTTTGGAGGTTTTTTTATTTCATGTGTTTCATAGTTAGAGGGACGTTATTCGCTGTATTTCGTGCAAAAATAATTGCTGTCACATCAAATTTGCAAAGAAGAAGTGGAGATTTGAGAACAAGGCTAAAAATAAACTGGAAACGGGTATGCCCCGCCGAGATTTTGTCCGAAAACATACTAGTATATATAGTTTTTCTGTTTGATAGAAATTAAAATATGTTATTATGCACACCTTTAGTATATATGCATGAACATGGACCCTACAAAACATTAAAAAAATATAACTGAAGTTAGCCTTCATATATCTGGATGGACAGGGGTAAATTAGTAAGCTCCCTTGACTTTTCGTTGCTAAAATGATGGGGGGGGGAAAGAAAAATCCAACAGCTAAAGATCAATGCGGAGTAGCCGATATAGATATGCTTTCTTAAATATTAACTAATACCTCACATATACCTATATTTTTAACTTTCACGTATTCGTCAACACAGATGCAATTAATTTGGGCTCATTTGAGCGCATTTTGAAAATGTGTAAACTTAATTGATATTTTCCCATTAGGCCTACAAAAAAATTATTATGTGTTTAGGCTAACATTGTGGAAAAGTTGGGTATGAAATATTTTTTTTACATATTGGGAAGATGTTCTGACTTTAATAGTGCTTGTTGAGAAAATGTAATATAAAAACTATTGTAGGGACTAGATTTTAGGTAGGGTCACAGGGGCAGATCCAGGATTTCAAGTTAGGGAGCGCACTTAAAAAAAAATCATGCCGAGCGGAGGGAGGCACGAAAATTTTTGGGGTATTTCGTGTGAAAAATCACGATTGTACGCAAAAAAATCATATTTTTTCCAATTTTAGGGGGAAGGGGGTGCGCTGGGTGCACCTGGGTCGGGCTACATTATACAACCAATATTTTTGTTAGATCCTAGAGAATTCATTGGGCACGTTTTCTCCTGATCTATATCAATTTAAAGGGAATTCTGCCTCGGATGGTGCAAATTTGCGTGCTTTTCTACACACATCTAGCATATTATACATGAATGACAGAAATGCTGCATAGATGTCATTCTGAACTTTTTAGTGAACTCAAATAGATTATTTCGTCAATTTACAATGCCAAATTAATATTTTAATATGCCCATCTATCATGATAAAATTGAATTGGTTGAATATACATTTACAAGGTATCGGGCAGTGTTTATTTTTATTTGGGAATGTACACGACTTTTGCCAAATGAAATATATAACGTAAGTGTAAAATACTGTAAATATTCTTCGAATACAAGGTAAGTTTCTTAGATATACTCGAACATATAGCTTAAACGAACACGGGCATCGAAGAATGATATTTTTTAGAATTCATTGAATGATTTTGTTTCGTTTCGTTTCTCAGTTTACATATTCTGTTTCGTTTCGTTTCTCAGTTTACAGATTTTGTTTCGTTTTGTCGTATTTCGTTTCGTTTCGGTGTGTTTCGTTTCGTTTCAGTGTGTTTCGTTTCGTTTCGTTTCGGTGTGTTTCGTTTCGTTTCGTTTCTGTTCCGTTTCTCACTTTACAGGGACCCAAATGTGTCACCGTCACATGATTTATAATAATAATAATAAAATAATAATAATAATACTAAATACTTTATTTTAAGAGAGTAACACAGTTAACATAAAGTTAATATTCCTTGTGACCATCGAAGATAGATACGATAATGTAACCCTCATTCCGCTTGTGCTCCATTCAGGGTTACGAATCGATCCCATTCAACGTATGGCAGCAGCGCCCGAGTGATTCACACTGGGCAGTTTTTTGTCCTAATTCCGTTGTAAGTGGTTGGAAAAATTAACGGGGGTGAAAGATAAATATATTAATGTAAACCTTGAGGTGTTAAGTAAACGCTGCATCAATCCATGGTAGACTTGAATACATGTCAAAACGCCCCCACTACCAAAACGCCCCCGTTTTTTTGTTTGTTTGTTTTTTTTCCAAAACACAATCATCATTAATTAAATTTATAATTTTAATAAATAGATTAATAAAAATATAATAAAACAAAAACAAAATATTTGCACAAAAACGAATCAAAAAGTTTTTTTTACCAAAACACCCCCAATATTTTTGTGTATCAAATGTTTATAAATGTTTTCCCACGATCCGTTTTGTTCGAAAATTTTGTTTTCGTTATTTATTAAAATTAAAAATTCAATCAGTGATGATTGCATTTAATTAAATTTATGTTTCATTCATTTCTACGATAATCAAAAGCCTTTATAATTGCCGATGGTCTTTGATGTGCTTAATTACTGGTCATAAAGTAAAAAAAAAAAAACACAAGCCAAAGTATTGAGAACAAAAAGTACAAAGCCAACAAAAGAATTTTAAGAAATTTAAGCTTTGATAACAATAGCTTGGTCAAGCCTTAATCAAGGTTATAAATAGGACCTGATTCTGGCATGACAACATTATCCATTTATCATGGAAAGTGAATGTTGCATAAATTGTAATCAGGTAGTTAGACCACAACAGGAACCAGTCTAGTGCGATGGGTGTGATAAGTGGCAACACGGTACATGCGATACGGGCATCACATAATTACATACAGAATTATCATACCGTTATACTACGTTATTATTACATACAGAATTATCATACCGTTACATGTATACTACGTTATAATTACATACAGAATTATCATACCGTTATACTACGTTATAATTAGGTAGGTCTCCATCCATAAATACCTCAAAGGTCAAGCGAAAACCGTACACGAAAAAATAAACCGATTTGTTTACATTTGTGCCGAAAATGCATTGGAAGCCTTCTCTATTATATAAAAGTGACACTATTTTTTTAATATCATCCTTTGAGTAAAAAAAATTATTACATATGCCATTTTTTTCAACAACAAACACAATGGGGGCGTTTTGGTAAAAGGTGGGGGCGTTTTGGTAAAAAGTGGGGGCGTTTTGGTAAAAAGTGGGGTCATTTTGGTAAAAGGTGGGGCCGTTTTGGTAAAAAGTGGGGGCGTTTTGGTAAAAAGTGGGGGCATGTTGGTCAGAAGTGGGGGCGTTTTGACCTGTTACCGTAGGCTTATATCCATCAGAAAAATTGAATGCATGAAATCTTCTTTCTGTCCGACATTTTGTTTACAAGTTGCTATTTCACATGCACTTGCCTCGTTTTGGAGATATTCTTATTTGAATCGATTGCCGTAAAATTGTAGTAAAAGTTTTCCATATTTGGCATTGAGATCCATATATGTATAGGCTCCACCCATCGCGAGAGTCTACGTAAGGTGTCATGGCGGACAAGAAACAATTTGTGAATATGAAATAGATCATGAAGGTAGAAACAGGTATTGTAACACTTATTTTGTATCACCATTACTTAAAAATTGTAGGGAATAATAAGTTATGACCAGATATGCAAAAAGAAAGTTGAAATATTCACGGAACAAAAATTTTAATTTGTTCCCATACGTTGAATGGGACCGATTCGTAACCATAAATGGAGCACAAGCGGAATGAGGGTTACGTTATCATAACTACCTCGAAGAATGAAAACAAATATACAAATGTCAATAAATTATATTAAATTTATTAGTTTGCTGACAATTATATGCTGATGATTTTGCAACTCCATTGTAAATCAGCCATTACTGTTCTGTCTGCAAGGAATGCTCTGACACCTCATTAAGTTAATCATAGCCTTCAGGTATTGGACAATTAACAAAAGCAGCAAATTTGATTGTCTAGATATAATAGCCTGTTTAAATCTAATCCCACTTTTAAAAATACCTACATCAAAATGTATTCCAGCTATTCCTACTTACAAATAACAATAGATGTTTTTACAGTTAATTTGTTCTTTTTGCAATTAGTATCTAATTAATTATTAGCTCGCCTTGCCAAAGGCAAAGTGAGCTTTTGCCATCACTTGGCATCCGTCGTCCGTTAACTTTTCACATTTTAATCTTCTGCTCTGAAACCCCTTAGCCAAATGAATTGAAACTTGGTAGGAAGCATCTATGGAAGGTCCTCTATAATGATTGCTCATTTAGTCCCGATCCATTAACAAACATGGCCACCACAAGCAATTCTTGTTTCTGATTGGCCTATTTTAAAAAATCTTCTCCTCTGAAACTACTGATCCAAATGAATTGAAACTTGGTAGGAAGCATCTATGGAAGGTCCTCTATAAAGATTGCCCATTTCGTCCCGATCCATTGACAAACATGGCCGCCACATGCAATTCAATTTTATGATTATATGCTTTCTAAACAAATCTGTTTTCTGTGGAAAGAAAGATAACTCCAATTTAATCTGTGGAAAGAGAGAACTCTAATTTAAATATAATTTACTTTAGGCCATGCAAAATTAATTACTTGGTTCTCGGGCCCCTTTTTGTCAAAATTGATGAGGGAGGGTGGCATTTTTTTTTATCCTTTTACTGCTGTAAAAAGTGATGAGGGAGGCATTTTTTCTTCTTTTTTTGTTTGTGAAAAATATGGCAATGTATAAATCTTTTCATTACTTTATTGAAAATTTCAATTTTATTTCTTCCGATGGTGGCAGAAACATCACAAGTGGTTAATGTTTATGGAAACGTCCAATCCGCTGGTCCCAACGTATCATTTTTATCTCCGTAAACAATTCCAATAAGGTACAAGCTTCGGAGAAGCCCCCTATTATGTTCCCTGGTAAAACTGGTAAACATTTGTGCCAAATTTGCACAGAAACGATTGACATTTTGTCTAAATGTCAAACGGAAACACGTTTTTTATTTATACATTGTCATAACGATGCTTTAAATCTCATTTAAGCATGATGCGTTTTAAAGCGTTTCACCGACCACGCGATATAAGAGAAAAAACGGATGCGGTTGTAATTCCAGCTAATCCCACTTGAAATTTGATTTTTTTATGAATTTGTTAAAAAAGTGGGATTAGGTGGAATGAACCTTTTAAATCGATTGTTCTAAAGTTGTTTCAATTTCTTACAAATTTTAATGTGCTCATATATCTTCAAATATTTTTGCTTCAATTTGTTAAAAGTTATTCCTAAAAAATACAACAAAATATGATTTAATATTTTATGATTTAATATTTTAAGATAAGATAAGATAAGACTTTTATTTTCGAATTATCGGCCGATATGAGCATAACAATCAAACATCAAATAAAGTTAATAATGCAATAAACAATAATCAATAATGTTAAAGAAAATATAAGGCAGTACACAGTATTGAAAATGATTCAGATTCAGTAATACTGTTATTTTTCTATAGTGAAAAAGAGTTGTTTCCCTGACATCCTTCATTTTTCACTATTTGGGAAATTATTTTGAAAATTGATATGTGAATAATCTAGATTTTTAATATTTTAATATTTCTGCAAAACTGTGTGCTCCTCTTTTCTTATATACATATGCACATAAATGTATTAAAATTTATATACACAACATTATTTTAGAAAGAAAAATGTTCTTGTATACCGGGTTTTCAAATTTTGTTTATATAACGTTATTTTTGAAGAAAAAATTTCTTGTATATTCAGATTTCTTTACATACCATTATTTTAGAAAGAGGAATTTTTATGATTCTGATTAGTTTTGTTGAGACAAAAGGGACAGATACACTGCCATTAGGTTAAACAAAGCCAAATTGAACTGTCAGAAATTTAGCTAATACCTTACCAAAATATTACAATTTTTTGGTTAGATTCCAGAAGAGACTATTATAAAAGAAGATTTTGATGCTGTTCATCCATACATCATTACCAAACCTGAACTCAAAGACAGACTTATTACAATGTAAGATTTATAATTTCACATCAATAGCCGATATCCATGGCTATTGCACCACATCAGTGATGTGATATTAGCATACTTGATGTGCAGAAGATCATCGATGCAATAACTAAGCGGGTTGAACAAAGACTAAAATTGATATTTGCCTCTTCTGCTAAACATTAAGGAGTAAAAAGCAAAAACTAAATGGCACAGAATCAGGATAATGTGTCAGAGTGGAGTGAAATGACTACCAGTAGACAGTTGTTTCAGTGAGTTAGCACTGTATAAAATCTGGTTAACGTGTTGGCCTATTAAAACACAGGAATCACCATTATCTCATCAAAAAGTACAGTAACTAGTTCTCAATATGGTATAGCTGAAAATTATTCACATGGCATTGAACAACAATCACTCGCCCCCAATTTAGTATTCTCAGTAATACAGTATATATTTTGTAAGTTCACACGTTTCTGTAGCAGCATATATACTATCTGATACCCTCTAGTTGCTGTTTGTATTTAGTGGCACAGTCCCAAATTTTGAGTATTGCACATTCAATAATTGGCTACATTTTAGATTATTACATGTAATGACATTAAAATCCTTCTATGCATAAAAAAACATAATTATTGGTTGTACAATGCTCAAAATTTGTGACTATTCCATTAACTAAGCTCACCAACTAGAGGATAACTGGCAACTAATCATTCAGTTTTTTGTGTGTCGACATAGTATGGCTGACACATTGGAGTTTTGTGTCAGTTGTCTTGTATTTTCATCCTTATCGTAGTCACATTACTTTACCCTGTTATCAAATCTACTATCATGACTAGTTTCAATGTATTTTTGGATAACTTATAATACCTTTTCACTTTGTGATATTTAGATATGAAAGCTTTTTGATCACTCCTCCCCCCTGCAATGCAAACCAGAAGACATTCTCATTTGCAGTACATGATTGCCACAACATGGAGTTGCACATATAAAACATTTTTGCAAATTGCCTCTTTTTCACTCTATTATATACACTAGAAGAATATGGGCATACTAGGAGATAATCATCGTATACATTGAAGTTAACAAATTATATACCATATTCATGTTAAAGAAAAGGTTTTAAATCATGAGTGTTATATATGCCACTTTCAACAATATTTCAGTTATATCCTGATAGTAAGTTTTATTGATTTAGGAAACTGGAGTTCCTTGATAAAACCACCAACCTTAAAAGTCAGTGATAAACTTTGTTACATGAGATTGTATAAGTTTGCCTGTTTCTACCTTAAGCATGCAGCATTAAGGAGCGAAAACAAAGACTTGTTGATTCTGAATCATAATAATATGTCAGAGTGGAGCAACATGTCTATCCATACCCGTGGACTGTTGTTTCTGTTAGCTAGAAATATAAAGATCTAATTTTTGGTCTAGTACAAAGTGAACATCATCATCATCTTATCATAATGTAACTTGTTCTCTCCATGATATAGCTGAACAATCACTCACTGATCATCAGTATGCCTTACCATGGATGGGAGTCAAACTCCCAAACTTTAGTAGTGATAGGCACTGATTGCTGAACAATCACTGACTGACCATCAGTATGCCTTACCATGGACGGGGGTCAAACTCCCAAACTGTAGTAGTGATAGGCACTGATTGCTGAACAATCACTCACTGATCATCAGTATGCCTTACCATGGACGGTAGTTAAACTCCCAAACTTTAGTAGTGATAGGCACTGATTGCTGAACAATCACTCACTGATCATCAGTATGCCTTACCATGGATGGGAGTTAAACTCCCAAACTTTAGTAGTGATAGGCACTGATTGCTGAACAATCACTCACTGACCATCAGTATGCCTTACCATGGATGGGAGTAAAACTCCCAAACTTTAGTAGTGATAGGCACTGATTGCTGAACAATCACTCACTGACCATCAGTATGCCTTACCATGGACGGGAGTTAAACTCCCAAACTTTAGTAGTGATAGGCACTGATTGCTGAACATCACTCACTGACCATCAGTATGCCTTACCATGGACGGGAGTCAAACTCCCAAACTTTAGTAGTGATAGGCACTGATTGCTGAACAATCACTCACTGACCATCAGTATGCCTTACCATGGACGGGAGTAAAACTCCCAAACTTTAGTAGTGATAGTCACTGATTGCTGAACAATCACTCACTGACCATCAGTATGCCTTACCATGGACGGAAGTTAAACTCCCAAATTTTAGTAGTGATAGGCACTGATTGCTGAACAATCACTCACTGACCATCAGTATGCCTTACCATGGACGGTAGTCAAACTCCCAAACTTTAGTAGTGATAGGCACTGATTGCTGAACAATCACTCACTGACCATCAGTATGCCTTACCATGGACGGTAGTCAAACTCCCAAACTTTAGTAGTGATAGGCACTGATTGCTGAACAATCACTCACTGACCATCAGTATGCCTTACCATGGACGGGGGTCAAACTCCCAAACTTTAGTAGTGATAGGCACTGATTGTTATGTAGATGTAAATCCAACTACCATGAGACCACAGCCACAGTTTCCTCTTGTTTTATACATACAATCGTAACAATGTTATAAACTGTTAATGACATTTAAGCTCTATTCACATAGACCTTGACCTACATAGTGTATTCAGGTTTGTTCCTCTACTGTTGGTGTTCATCTTACTGTACAATAAACGGTATAGGCTATCATCACTTACGATGTAGTATAACTTCAATTATATATACTAATAAAACATTAGGATTTATGAAACATGAAACTACAAATGTATAAATATTTACAATAAATTTTTGTGCCTATCAAACACCAAGACATTGGTTTCCATCAGCTTCTTAGGAATAGTTCTGTTGTTATCATTTCTGCAGTCAGGAGTTTTGAGGTTTGACAGAGGAGTGGTTTGTATCGTGGTTGATTAGACCCTCTTAAGTTGTAAGTCCACTCCCATCAAGGCCTTCCGTCCTGTCAGGCCATATTACATATGCACTGAGATAGTTAAACACTACTTCATTGTCCTCATCAAGAGAATCCACCCCTCTTATAAGGCTATATTTTCATTGCAGAAGGGGATGGCCTTATAAGAGGGGATTACTGTATTATTCACTATTACTGTTGAGTGAAGGGGATGGCCTTATAAGAGGGGATTACTGTATTATTCACTATTACTGTTGAGTGAAGGGGATGGCCTTATAAGAGGGGATTATTGTATTATTCACTATTACTGTTGAGTGAAGGGGATGGCCTTATAAGAGGGGATTACTGTATTATTCACTATTACTGTTGAGTGAAGGGGATGGCCTTATAAGAGGGGATTACTGTATTATTCACTATTACTGTTGAGTGTTTAAATTTGACAGTGGAGTGGTTCGTGTTGTTGTGGTTTGTTGTATTGTCAACTATTACTGCCTAACTTTGATTTTCAGTGTTAATTGCTTTTTAAAAAGAATTTGTATTTTCTTCAGAAATGTATTGGGAAAGAAAATTATTGGATGTCCCGTAATAATAGAAAACCCAAAGTATGCCAGAAATGCCTATATATTCAACTTGATATTTGTTATGGACAGTGAAACAGAAACAATTAAATATGAATCTGTTGTAAAGAAACTTGCTTCATACTTGAAACAAATTGAAGTAAGTAATGTTACAATATCAGGATTTAGTTCTCCATAATACTGGTGTAATTAATGAAGGATGTTTAAGAAATAAATCATGGAAGCCAAAATGTGTTGGAAGTTTTAACATGGATTGGCAGATATTAGTATTTTATCCCGAGTCAGAAGCGAGGGATAAAATTTACTAATATCCGCCAATCCATGTTAAAACTCAAAACACATTCTGGCTTCCATGATTTATTTTGATTCTGATATATCTAAGAGTACAAATACAGTAGTATACTTTGATTGGGAGATGGTAATTGTGGAAAATGTCGCACACAATTTATGTACATGTAACTCAAATAATACCGCGCCCTCTATCAGCATTATTCGGGTTACAATTTATGCTGCCAATGGAAAAGTCGGTCACATTCACCGGCGCAAGTGTTAATGAGATTATACCGAATGGATAACTCGCTCGTTTGTTAACAAAGCGAAAGAAGGAGGTCATGTTAGAATTAGTAATAGAATAAAATACATGTACATGTACCTACATGTAACTACATTGTATTATTTATAATTGAACATATGTATTAAAACTATTAAACAAATATTTATTTTTTATATCAGAATTTTGTTATTTACAAGAATTAAAACAAAACTTTTTAGTGAAGAAAATTATGATTTTCAGCAAAGATTACTGTTACTCCTAAAGATGTCTATTCATAATCTAAATTAAATTCTAATATAACATCCTTCAATGCCATGATATAATTCCTGATATATTTTACTCTACACATGCATATTGCTCCACCAATTATAGACATGATTCCTGGGTGATTTCATGTTTTTATACAGTATTGTGGTGAATACAAACATTAAAATGTTCATTTTGTTTAATTACATATTAATTTTTTCCAAAAGATAACCATATATTGACTTTGATATTTGTAATTTGGTTTCTTCCACTGACATAGTTTCCAAAGAATGCTGGCGAGATTGATACCCGTTTACTGATTTATTTTACATATTTTTTAGCATTTCACATGTTTAAGTTGCTAAAATCAAAATATCGTCAGTAACTCAATACGAATAACATACACTTTCTAAGGAAGACTATTTCATTTCTTGTTTTGGACATATTTTTGCATTGATGCACTACAATTTAATTTATGAGTTGAATTTGACCTGATGGAATAGCCAACTTTGTCACATATATAGTCTGCAACCTTGCCCACATCCATAAACATAAATTACCGTCTTTCTGCAAAGTGTACTACCTTATTTGTACTGTTAGACATATTAGAGACAATATAATTCACTACACATACCTCTGTACTGATAACATACCAACCCATGGTAAAACTCCCAAGAAATTATGACTTCCATGATTTATTTCTTAATTCTTATCACAACAATGTTTATATTGCCAATGAATGATGTCATATTAGAATGGGTGATTAACAGGAATGCCTGTCTGTGTTTTTATATTGAGACGTACAATTCATATTATTAGGGCCCCACCACTTTGTGGCGGACGCCCTATAGTGATCAGTCCGTCCGTCCATGCGTCCGTAACAAATAGTGTCTGGGCTGTAACTTTTTTGTCGTTCAAGACAGGCTTTTCATATTTGGCATGTAGGTAGACCACCTCCAGACGATGTGTCGCATACCATTGTTGGTGACCTTTGACCTGGAATTTTGACCTCAAGGGAAAATCGGTCCCTGCATATGTAACAAATCGTGTCCGGGCTGTAACTTTTTTGTTGTTCAAGATAGGCTTTTCATATTTGGCATGTAGGTAGACCACCTCCAGACGATGTGTCATGTACCATTGTTGGTGACCTTTGACCTTGAATTTTGACCTCTAGGTCAAATCGATCCCTGTGTCCGTAACAAATCGTGTCCGGGCTGTAACTTTTTTGTCGTTCAAGACAGGCTTTTCATATTTAGCATGTAGGTAGACCACCTCCAGATGATGTGTTGCGTACCATTGTTGGTGACCTTTGACTTTGAACTTTGACCTCAAGGTCAAATTAGTGATTTTACCCTAACAAACTGTTAACTTTTCACATTTTCATCTTCTTCTCTGAAACCACATGATGGATTGGTATTACTTGTTTCATAAATACAACACTAAATCCAGCAGGGCAAAGCTAGGCGATTCAGGGAAAAATCAACTATTGATCTTGAACCTTTATACTTTTCAAATGAATCAATTATCTCCAAAAGTGTTTTATTACTGAGGTTAACATCAGTCTGTCCTTACAAATTTTTTACCACAAGTTATTTATGGCGGGGCCCACAGAGATGGATTCCATCTCGATGATATCTAGTTTATTTATCTTTCAGTTTGAAAATGAGGCATTATCAAATGAACAGAACAAAGAGAATATTCTAGAATTTTTGAGAGCATTGATGTATCAACTGAACAAAAATGGCTATTGTAGTATCAGAATGGGTAAGGGATAAATGACTAACCTTTAGTAACCACAATATAAGTAAATGACTAACCTTTAGTAAACACAATATAAGTAAATGACTAACCTTTAGTAACCACAATAT
>MJUT01012167.1:398537-419776 GCA_002080005.1 Gigantidas platifrons | reverse complement strand
GGCCATCTTGGATGGAGGTCGGGGTCACATGACATTATTTTGAAAGTTGACCACCTAAGGACCATTCATGTCATGTTTGCTTTAAATTGACTTACTGCTTTCAGAGGAAAAAATGTTTAAACATTTTTCCCATAGGGTTCTATGTTAATTCTAAGTCGAGTCATGGTGGCCATCTTGGATATGCAATCGGCACAAAAATAACAAATTTAGTAGAGGACCATCCAGTCATCATTTCTATAATGTTACAATTCCATCGGCTGAGTAGTTTCTGACAAGAATATTTTCAAAGTTTCAACCAATCAGAACACATTATTGGCCCTGGTGGCCATGTTGGATTTCCAATCTGCACCAAAATAACAAATCTAGTAGAGGACCTCCCAATGAACATTTCTGCCAAATTTAGTCCAGACCATTCATGCCATGTTTGATTTAAATTGGCTTACTGGTTTCAGAGGAAAAAAAATTTAAACATTTTTCCCATAGGGTCCTATGTTAAAACTATGTTTGCTGATGGCGGTCATCTTGGATGGAGGACATTATTTTGAAAGTTGACCACCTAAGGACCATTCATGCCATGTTTGCTTTAAATTGACTTACTGGTTTCAGAGGAAGCAATTTTTAAACATTTTTTCCATAGGGTCCTATGTTAAAACTATGTTCGCTGATGGTGGCCATCTTGGATGGAGGTCGGGGTCACATGACATTATTTTGAAAGTTGACCACCTAAGGACCATTCATGTCATGTTTGCTTTAAACTGACTTACTGCTTTCAGAGGAAAAAATTTTTAAACATTTTTCCCATAGGGTTCTATGTTAAAACTAAGTCGAGTCATGGTGGCCATCTTGGATTTGCGATCGGCACAAAAATAACAAATTTAGTAGAGGACCATCCAGTCATCATTTCTATGATGTTACAATTCCATCGGCTGAGTAGTTTCTGACAAGAAGATTTTCAAAGTTTCAACCAATCAGAACACATTATTGGCCCTGGTGGCTATGTTGGATTTCCGATCTGCACCAAAATAAAAATTTAGTAGAGGACCTCCCAATGAACATTTCTGCCAAATTTGGTCCAAATCAGTTCAGTGGTTTCAAAGAAGAAGAAGAAAGTATGAAAAGTTTACAGATGCGGACGACGATGGACGCAAAGTGATGACAAAAGCTCACATGAACCTTTGGGTCAGGTGAGCTAAAAAGTCAGTCTCCATCAAAAATTGGTTCATCAATATGATTTTAGAGTTTCAATTTTTTTTTGCTTCATGTAATTCATGCAATAGTATAATATAGATTTTGTATTTCTGGTAAAGGAGAAAATTGTCAAGCTGTCTGCGTATGCCGATGATGAAGAACATGATTCTTAATGCTATGATTTTTACCAGTTTTTAGATGAATTTTCTTTTATGTTCACTAACATTCAGTTCCTTTCATTTTAATTACAACCGTAGCATCACAATGTTTTGCATTTAATAATATGAAAAACAAAATATACCATATTGTCACAACAGTTCCAAAATATAATTGAAAAATTGTAGAAAGAAGCAAAATCTATACCACTAACACATATACAAGACTGCTGACATTTCTGTCTTGGTACAGGCACTTCAATAAAAAGTGGCAGGGTTAAACTAACTTTATGGGCCCAAACTATACATTAACCAATTAAATCTTTTTTTTTTTTTTTTTTTTAATAAATTGAACAATTCTGTATGAACAATGAAATATAATGATCAATCCCTTTGCATCATTTTTCTATAGCTTTTCAACATCATTCTGATGTATTTTTGCTGCATTTCAAGATTTTTGTATAATGTCTGATACTGTAACCCAATCTGTTGATGTAGCATTTGAAAGTATGGTGGATTCTGCCATACATTGTAAAATGAATAAGGATTATAAGCATTCATAAATGGATACTGATGCATATTTAAGAATGGATTATGTTGATAATTATATGGATATGACGGGTGCTGTCTGTAAAAGTTCCATGGATTTGTATAACATTCACTGTCATCATCTGAGTTTTCATCTACAGTCCTGTGCCAAACATTTTCAGGATTGTATTTATGAGATTGTTTCTGTCTGTGTTTTTTTGGTTGCTGATTATAAGAATAAGTCTGTTTTTTCTGGTGATTGGTAGATTCTGGATATTCATAATTATTATGTAATTTATCATCTCTGCTTTGATTTCTGGTGTTCTGAAACTCAGAATCGTAACTGGACTCACTAGAATCTAAACTTTCTGATGATTCAGAATGATGTTTCTTATTGCTTTTAAATTTCTGACTATATTTTTGATCTTGACGATCAAATTGTTGAGTTAATTTTGTTTCCATCTTATTCTTTTGAACATTTTTCCTTTCATGACTAGTTTGTGATTTCTGTTTTGGTTTGACTTTGTGATCACATTTGTCATATTCTTTAACATTGTCTTCTAAGTAACTATAATCTTCATACTGTACAGAGTTTATACTACAACTTTCTATCTTTGTATCTGGTGGAATATTGATTTCTTCTTGTTTTTGAATTGATAAATTTGTTTTCTTAGCTCTCTGAGACTGCTTTCGTTTATTTCTTACAGCCTTTTTCTTCTGTCTACTACTAGTCCTTTCATTTTCATCTGCTGCAATATTTTCATCAATCTTAAATGATGCGTCGTCTGTTTTTGGTTTCATTTCAACATGTAAGGGAGAAAAAGCAAGTATTTCTTCAACTTTCTGAAGAAGATCTTGATCGTAACTCAAAGTTGACGCAAAATTTATAGATTTTATTTGATTGATGTCTGATATGTTCAGTTGTTTAACTTGTTGAGATAATTCATCAGTGTATTGTTGACAACTCTCTACAGCAGTTTTATAATTGTGTGGATTTTCTAATGTCTTCAATCCGACTGTCTCTTTTAATGATGGAATTCTAATTTTCATATCATTGATTGTTTGCACTCTAGATGACACAGCCTTAGTTTTGGGCAATTCCTCAGATTTTGTGTCGCAGTCTCTTTCCTGTTGATTTTCACTTCTCCTTTTGGCTACTCTACGTTTTAAAGGTTCAATTTTCTCCTCTTTTATCCTCTGGGATTCCTTAGCCAATTCCAAAGTTATATCAAATATATCATCTTCATTTTGACTAGCATGAAATTCTTGAGCGAATTCCTCATCGTCATTTCTCTCCATTATAAGTTGTGTCCAAAAATTACCAGTAGTGTGTTTCTTTGGTTTATTTTTAACCTGTTTATTTTTGTCCTCAGTACTTTCAGTTTTGTTAAGTAATTTAACATTTTCATCTGACTGTCTATTTGCCAATTTCTCTTCTGTTGCTGTAAAAAAGTTTTGTTCATTTTCTTCACAAATTCCCCTGTTTTGTAGATCCTTGTTTCGACTAGTTTTATTAGTAATTGACATTACACTTGTAGCATGTTCTTCTGATTTTTCTGAGCATCCTCCTTGCTTATTTATTGCTACCACATCTTTTGTTTTTCCATGGACAGTTACATTATTTGTTGCCATAGATACACCATTAGATTGTTTTTCACCAGCTAACTTGTCTCCTATGAGTACTTCATTATTTAAATTTGATGTCAATGACTCCACATTGTCGGTAGATTTTGACTGAGAACATCCAACAGGATTCTCATTTGCTATACTGTTTATCATATGACCATTTTGAGTTGAAGTAAAGATCTTTTCTGTTGACACCATGTCATCTAGATTGATTGTACCTTGTGTTTTGACAAGATCAACTGGGATTGGATCTGCAAAGACACAAAAATATATATTTTCAATCTATCAAGTACATATATATAGAAAGGCCAAGAACTGTAGATTGTCTAGATTACAAGTGCCATAACTTTTGTAATGCAGATCATAAGCATTTCAATTTAATGACATTTCCTATAGTGATAAGCAATCATTATTGAAAGTCTGAAAGAGATCCATGCATGAATATAGAACTTAGGTCCAAGGCAAGCCTTTGTCAACAGACAGACAGACAGACAGACACAGACAGACAGACAGACAGACACAGACAGACAGACAGACAGACAGACAGACAGACAGACAGACAGACAGACAGACAGACAGACAGACAGACACAGACAGACAGACATGTGGAAACGTAATTTGACAACTTAGTTATAACATCTAACACCTATCAGTCCTCTCTATTAATATCACCCATAATTTATACACAATAACATGAATATTCCAGAAGTCATTGCCAAGATATTTACCGATATATTATCAGACCTAAATACTCTATCCATTACAGCTAGGTCGCTAGGAATAAAAACATTATGACTTTTTTGTTCAACTTGCATCAAAGATTTTGAGAAGATAGTTTAAAATACCATGAAAAATACATACCTGGCAAAATGTTGATATTTGTATTACACTTTTTCTCTACAGTTTGTAGATTAAGCCTTTCTTGTCCCTCACTAACAATAGATATACAGGCTCCAAATGTACCTACAAAATAAAATCAACATTTAAACTCATGAAACATTACTCAATACAATAGCGGGTGATTGTTGTTGATTGCCAACTCAGTAATTTTTCAGCCATATCATGGTGAGAACAAGTTGCCTTTCAATGACCTGAATTACAACTTAGGTGACTATATTGTAGCCTGATCAAAGATTAGCCCCCCCCCCTCTCCCCCTCCCCAAAAAGTATGATGAGATAAGAATGTTTGTTCTCATATCTGTAATGCCAGAACATACATGTATTTATTTTATGGTATTTTGTCTGCTCTTTCAAATATCAAAGTACTGCTACATTTCAATTGTATTAATGCATTAGGATAAAGTTACTACACAGATTAAACTAGAGGTACTGCTGGACGCAGGAGTCCCGCTTTAATACATAAATGGAATAACTTAACTGTCCGCTACGCAGGACTAATACCCCCGCGTCCCCATCATCTTAATTGAGCCAAAACATATTTGGAACACAACTTTTAGACTCATAATTCTGGCAACATCGGCACATGTGAATCTAACAACATATAAACTTTCATAGACTGCCAGAAGAGTTGCAAGACGAAAGAAGCATAACAGGGGTAAAACTGAATGGACTGTGATATCCTACTAATGTGCACATCTTCATATTAGGATCTTGCAATGTACAAAGTTTCATGAACTTCTGATTAATCATGTAGGAGAATTTGCAATGACAAAGTGCATACTGAATTGTCTCAAAATTTCTAAGTCTAAAGAGGCATAAAAAATATAAATTGAAATATAAATACTGCATACAATTCTTGACAAATCATATTTTTAGTAATATTAAAGCTGTCAAATTTAAAACTGCTCTTGGTCAAAGAATAAAAGTCCTATCAATAAAATCATAATCTGTTAAAATGTTTATTATTATTATCAGACAAAAAAAAGTCTAAGCAGCTTACCAAATCGACCAGCTCTACCAATTCTGTGTAAATATGTTTCATGATCTTTAGGTATGTCAAGATTGATCACCAAGTTAACTTTGTCAGCATCTATACCTCTAGAGGTCTGAAAACAAAAATTGTAAATCATCTCAATTCTACAATAACAACAAAAACTAAAATTACTACATCATAATTTTAACCATATGGATTTATTGTATCTTGAGAATGAAAATCCTAAGAATTGCGAAGAAGATTTAATGTAGATTTCAAATCTAAAACATTTTCTAACATTTCACAAAAGTATAGTAAAATGTATCATATACTTAGCATTAATATGATAATTTGTGTAATGACCGGAATTAAACTAGCCATAATTTCACCCCCAGGCTGATAACCCATATTAGAAGTGTCTCATGCAAAAACTCTATAATTGTGCTTCTCATGATATGGAAAAGGTCATCTTTTAATTCATGATTCTCAAATACATTTTTGTCTTAATCTGCAATAATAAAACATGCAAATAATTTTATAATAATCTGGCACATTCCAAGAATGTTTTTTAAACTAAAAAACTAGAAAATTGAATGCCCCCATCTCAACCCCCCCGTCACCCCAATTCCAATTTACTACCTTAACTTTTGGCTTGGTTCTGAGGAATGTGTAGGGGTATAATGCAAAGAAAACGTCTTGAAGAGCCAAAATGGATTTTCAATATAACTTATTTTGAAGGAATGGCATATTATTTATCGGGTATGATGTAGAAAACTTATGTATAGACTTTAAAAGGGGTTTGTGTCTTAGTTTGTGTCTGTAAGACACATACAATGCCCCCGCGGTTATAATTGCAACAGGGTAAACCAATGTTTTGCTTATTCAGCATCAAGCAGAAATGACTGAAATAAATGAATCTGTACCTAACAATGTGATGTTCGATTGATTGATTGATTGATTGAATGGGGTTTAACACCATTTTCAGCCATATCGTGGCGGTCAGTTTTAATGGCGGAGGAAGCCGGAGGGACCCGCAAGTATAAGGAGCGTTGTTTACACGTTAAAAGGTTTCAGTGGTTAAGTTCATATAAGCATAATTTTGTAAAAAATTGTTGAAAATCAAAATCCATATAATATGCACACCTTCAGTGTTTGTACTAACTGTCTACAAACTATAAAAGGTCTAGCTCAAAAACTGTAGGAGGAGTTAGCCAGACAAACCATATATCCTATATGGATTTAGCAAAATCTGTCCAAGTTCATGCATCCATAATTTTGTAAAAAATTGTTGAAAGTCAATATCCATAAAATATGCACACCTTCAGTGTAAGTACTAACTGTTACAAAATATAAAAGGTCTAGCTCAAAAACTGTAGGAGGAGTTAGCCGGACAAACCATATATCCTATATGGGGGCATAAATGAAAAGTCCAACTACCTGTCATTTTGAGAATATTTGATGAAAATCAAAATCATGTGGACATGCACACCTCCATGATGTGTATANAAAAAATTGTTGAAAGTCAAAATCCATAAAATATGCACACCTTCAGTGTAAGTACTAACTGTTACAAAATATAAAAGGTCTAGCTCAAAAACTGTAGGAGGAGTTAGTCGGACAAACCATCTATCCTATATGGGGGCATAAATGAAAAGTCCAACTACCTGTCATTTTGAGAATATTTGATGAAAATCAAAATCATGTGGACATGCACACCTCCATGATGTGTATAAACATCCTACAAAATATTAAAGCTGTAGTTCCAAAACTGTAGGAGGAGATAGCCGGACGGACAAACAAAATGACTAAGTCCAACTACCTGTCATTTTGAGAATATTTGATGAAAATCAAAATCCTGTGCACATGCACACCTCCATTATGTGTATAAACATCCTACAAAATATTAAAGCTGTAGCTCCAAAACTGTAGGAGTTAGCGGGACAAACTATGCACACTATAGTGTGACGAACAGAAGGACGGACGGACAGGGGTAAAACAATATGCCCCCGACCAATAGTCGCGGGGGCATAATAATGTTGCCATATATTTTATTTAACACAATCTAACAATAAAGTATTATCAATACCTTATAGTGACTTATTTTAAAGAGTAAATATTTTTTTTGTATGTCCAGTGAAACTTGTCTAAACCAAACCTCCTTATGACCACCTTTTGTTTTTAGTTGATACAGGTTAAATTAACAAAGATTCCCTACATGGAGACTTTATTGAAAGTTTGGTTTATACAGTAATTCTGTTTATTCAGGGTTCAGTTTAGACAGTTTTCACTGTAATAGCCATTATAAACAAATTTCCATTATAATGTCATAAATCTGTGAATTTTGTTTAAGCTATTATTTGTTTTTGAGCAGCAAAATATTTTAAACTAGGAAGAACTGTTGTAGATACTAAAACTTATGTCTCCCCTTAATGCGGCCATCTGTACAACAATAAGTTACACATTATGAGTTGAATGATACTATTTAAAAAACAATTATTTGACCTTGAGGTCAAAGTCCCATGAAGGTCATTACGGTACGCGACACACTGTCTTATGGTCATGCACCCACATACCAAATATCATTGACCTATCTCGAAAGACAAAAATGTTATGGCCCGGACAAGAAAATACTATTTAAACAAGAAATGTGTGCTTCACAAAATACGCCCGTCTATATAAATAATCAAACGGTATAATGGTAATGACCCCAAAATAAATAGGGTTCTTCCCCTTCCACAAGGGAATCATGTGGACAAGTTTGGTAAAGATCCAATATACAGAACTAAAGTTATCGTGCGGACATGATCCTGTTATCAAAAATTATCTTCATAGTAACAGTGACCTTGATCTTTGACCTAACGACCCCAAAATAAATTGTATTCTCCCCCTTCCACAGGGCAATCATATGGTCAAGTTTGGTAAAGATCCAATATACAGAACTAAAGTTATCATGTGGAAACGACCCTGTAGTCAAAAATTATATTTATAGTAACAGTGACCTTGACCTTTGACCTACTGACCCCAAAATGAATAAGCTTCTTCCCCTTCCATAGGGGAATCATGTGGCCAAGTTTGTTAAAGATCCAATATACAGAACTAAAGTTATCGTGCAGAAACGACCCTGTTGTCAAACATTCTATTTATAGTAAGTGACCTTGACCTTTGACCTAATGACCCCAAAATAAATAGGGATCTTCCCCTTCCACAGGGGAATCATGTGGTCAAGTTTGGTAAAGATCTGATATACAGAACTAAAGTTATTGTGTGGAAACCTGTGTGGACGCCCGCCCTCCCACCATACCCAATCACATAATAGGCGTATAAAAACTATTATTTGACCTTGAGTTGAGGTCAAAGTCCAACGAAGGTCATTACGGTATGTGACACACCGCCTTATGGTCATGCACCCACATACCAAATATCTATCTGGAAAGACAAAAAAGTTATGGTCCGGACAAGCTTCGCTGAGAAGTTTCAAGAGGCAGAAGTGGAAGCAGAAGGAAAAATCAGACTAAAACAATATGTCTCCCTTCGTTCGAAGGGGAGACATAATAACTTGTTACATGTTATTATAACATGCCACATTGTATACGGATGAACTGTTATGTTCAAAGTTAATAAAGAATTTGAATTTGAATGTATATAGTATATCACATTGTCAGTAACCCACAGCTGATCTCACTCTGATTACTATCCACTAATAACATGTGGTTTGACTGGCAGAGAAATCCTCGTTTTATTGATAAAAGCCTATTAATAGTTACAAATCAAAATTATTGCTTGATATTGTTTATTGGTGAAAGAGCTATACAGAAAAATGGGGGATCCCATAATTTGCAAGGAATTCCTTTCTTAATTTAGATATATTTAACAGCTGATTTGGTTGGCTATAAAGACAGTCAACGGGACTTGTCAAAGTGTTTTATAATGTTCACATGACTAAGAGAATTTCTCTGCCAGTTGACACACTGGTGATGAGTGTAGTGACAATCACCTCACTAACACGGTCAGTGGTCACATCGTATCAGTTTACTGGTATTTTTTAACTGTCAATTGTCATTCTTGACTGAAAATATATCACTAATTAACTTTAGAGATGTTCTCAATACACGATGGTATTAAATAAGCTACCATTTTCCCCAAAAATTCAGTCTTCGAAATTAGACTTTCAAATTTACTGGCCCGAAAACTTCAAAATTAGAATAATTACATAGATTCTATTGAAAAAATTTGGCAAAAGTCACTGGTCCGAATCAATTTTCACTGGCCGTGGGCCACCTGCTAAAGTCGATGACTGCAAAATAATTACCTTCTGGTAACAGTAATATGTGAATGATTACAAACTGGAACTGACAATCCATACTGACCATCTTAAATAAACGGTCACCTGTCTTACAGTCATTTTTCAGAGGTGATCATTGAAGTTTGACCGTTTTTTAAACATAGATTATAATAAATCTGGAAAGTACCAAAATAAGACGCCATAGTGCTTATCAGTATGGCCTCTTATATCAGTAATAGGAATTTTCATGTTTCAATTTGACTCAATTCTGCTCTTTTCACTACCAGATATTAATATGTATGAAAAGTTAATACCATGTTAAATTTCTCAGCATGTTATTATTATTACTTACTAAATCAGTAGATATCAAAACTCTACATTGAAATGTTTTTAGTTTAGACATGGCTAAATTTCTATCTTTTTGGTCTAGACTACCAGCTATACAGGCTGTTGGCCATCCTTTGGAGTTCAATGCATCAGTCATATTTTGTGCCCTATAAATATATAGATAGAATCTTTGTTCACATTTATAGTAGTGGTATTAAATTATATATAACATTATCAGAATATTTAAATTCACTAAAATAAACAAGCACGTTCTCATCTCTGATATTCGCTATTATACATTTCTGATCCCAGTCATCCAACTGTTTGACGGAAGGTGAATGTGGGGAAAAAAATTAATGAATAAATCTACCGATACCTAACACCTGTGCCAGTAGTTTTGAAAATGATGATAAAAGCAGTCTTTACCCAGGCAATTTCAGAGTTAGTTGAAACGCTGAATATCTCTAAAGTATTGCTTGTGGGTATGTCATGAAAATGCCACACAAAATATTGATAGATGATGTCAGAGGTCACTTACAATTGGTCTATGTCATAATACAAACACTTTAGATTATGTGTAAACATTTGATCCTCCCTACTGTTACCTGGAGACAAAATACGGCCAAGCATACAATGGTGAATCCCCATAGGAATGTCGAAAATTACTTTGTAGCAGTCAAAAATAGAGCAATCAATTTAAAAAGTGTGACAATTAAATGGAATGGGCAATTGACGAAACTGTTTAGTGAAAAAAAACCCCAAAAATGGAGAGGGGAAACAAGCAAAATAAAAATATGGTTGTTTTAGTGTGAACAATATGATCTGACTTAAGACTATAAACCTACACGCCTACAAGTTGGATTTTTATAGTGCCACCAACAGTTTGTGGGTAGACATGTTGCTCCACTCTTGACACATCTTTCTGATTCCAGTCTTTTTTCTTATTCTTTAATGCTGCATGCTTAACAGAGAAGCAGCAAAAACCAATTTTATAGCCTTTTGCATGATTCAACAAGGGCTCGAATGCACGATCTTAATCATTCGAGGTAAGTGAGCTAACAATAACACAACTGATGTTGTGAATACAGCTACTTGTAGCATAGGTACATATAAAACCAACTACCAGTCAACTTGATGCACAGAGGTCCCTGACTTGCTGGAAGTCCATAAATAATATACACTTACATGGTTTGTAGGTTTGAGAATATTAGACACTGTTGGAAGTCCACAGATGACAAAACTGTAGTCACTATTTCTACTTTACTCTCAAACAATTTGTTGGGCAGTGGATGAAACTTCACTGATTTGTAGTACTGTCTTATACCTGAAATATAAACCTCCATTAGTACTACTACTGCTAGTTAAGAAACCTAGCTTTGTTTCACGTCATATTAACCTAAGTCAAATAGATATTGACATCGAGTTGATATTTACTTATGTCAAGCAAGCACTCTCCTACAAGTACCCATCAATATCATGTCTTTGTTTGTTTTACAGTGTTTAATATATAGGTCAATGTAACTATATTTTTTGCTATGTTCAGTGAAATCTGTTTTGAGACCACCTAGGTCCTACAACAAATGGTGGTATTAAAAAGAGGTTTGTGTAAAAACAATGAAACCTGTGTAAACCAAATCTAGAATATAAACAGAACCTTAAATAAAGTCCCAAAGTGGGAAATATTTGTTATGTCAACCTGTATAAACTGAACACCTTTCTAGTATAGCAGGAACAAGTGTATGAACACTGAGTTGTTACTGTAAAGGGGTCTCTGAAGACAAGCTTCACTGTATACAATTTTTATCCTTTTATACAATTTAAAATGCTAAAATTAGGATTGAATAAAACTTGATTTGACCAAAGAAGGAGCATAGAAATATACAAATAGCTTTTGTTGATCACATTATTTTTCAGCACTGATTGTGTATATAAATAGCTTTTGTTGATCACATTATTTTTCAGCGCTGTTTGTGTATATAAATAGCTTTTGTTGATCACATTATTTTTCAGTACTGATTGTGTATATAAATAGCTTTCGTTGATCACATTATTTTTCAGCACTGATTGTGTATATAAATAGCTTTTGTTGATCACATTATTTTTCAGCACTGATTGTGTATATAAATAGCTTTTGTTGATCACATATTTTTCAGCACTGATTGTGTATACAAATAGCTTTTGTTGATCACATTATTTTTCAGCACTGATTGTGTATATAAGATGTTGTATTGTTACCAAGTAAAGCGGGATCTGACACATTTAGACGTAGAAATGTAGGATTTCTCATATAAGCTGTTAGATGTTGAGCAAGATATTCTGGATATGTAGCAGACAGGGCTAACATTTGTTTGTTATCTGGAAGTGTTGAGTAGATCCAACTGAAATAGAAAAAAAAATACAATAACAATTTGAATTATTGAAATAGAACTGATGTCAAATTGTTTTCTGGCAAAGTACAGTAAATCAAGGCTTAGAGGGTAATGGTATTTAACACCACTTTCAACAATATTTTAGTTTTATATCGTGGCGGTCAGTTTTATTGGTGGAGCAAACCAGAGTACTTGAAGAAAACTGTGACCTGTCCAAGTCACTGACAAACTTTATCACATAATGTTGTATACAGTACACCTTGCCATGATGGGATTAAACTCACAACTTTAGTAGTGAAAGGAACTGTTTGCACAGGTAGTTGTAAATCCAACTATCACAGCCATGATGGCCCCGCCCCTTAGTGAATCAACTTTTTGGACCAATGAAAAACAAAAGATATTACAAAGTGAAAGTTTAAAAAGTGATGGTCAACAATTCCAACGCCATATATCATTGTTCTTTTTTTTGTGTTCAATGTCCATGATAAGTTGAGATGAGAGGTTGTTGTTAGTTTAGTTGATATGTGTATTGGTGTAATTGTTGATTTAAAAAATGCTTAATACTAATCTACAATCACGCAAACATGAAATAGAGGCTCACATGAGCCTGTATTGCTCAACTGTTCATTCAAACAATCAAGTCTAGATTTTCAGAAAAATAATTTACTCATTTCACATATGATGCTGTCAGCTTTGATCCATTAAAATAGAAATTTTCGTCCTCCCATATCTCTGAAACAGTAAAAGCTACAACAAATCTGTGGCCATACTCCAGACAGGTTTTTCAAAGGAATTTAACAGAAAAAAAAAACTGCAAATAAATCTGATTTAAAGACATAACATCTGATCAGCCTGATCGGGAGACATGCACATTAAAATGTCATTATTTCTAGTAAAGTGGGCTGGGAGTTACTGATAAACAACAGCTGATAATGGTAAACATAAGCACAATGACATGCATGAGGACTCTTATGTGAATATATAAACACAACATCATTCACATAAAATTAGATTTCTAAATTTTCATACTTAACAAGAAATGTGTACATCACAAAATACGCCCGTCAATATAAATTATCAAATGGTATAATGGTAATGACCCCAAAACAAATAGGGTTCTTCCCCTTCCACAGGGGAATCATGTGGCCATGTTTGGTAAAGATCCAATATACAGAATTAAAGTTATCGTGCGGAAACGATCCTGTTGTCAAAATTATATTTATAGTAACGGTGACCTTGACCTTTGACTTAATGACCCCAAAATTAATAGGGTACTTCCCCTTCCACAGGGGAATCATGTGGCCAAGTTTGTTAAAGATCCAATATACAGAACTAAAGTTATCGTGCGGAAACGACACTGTTGTCAAAAAATTTATTTATAGTAACAGTGACCTTGACCTTTGACCTAATGGCCCCAAAATAAATAGGGTTCTTCCCCTTCTACAGGGAAATCATGTGGTCAAGTTTCGTAAAGATCCAATATACAAAACTAAAGTTATCGTGCAGAAACGATCCTGTTGTCAAAAATTATATTTATAACAAGTGACCTTGACCTTTGACCTAATGACCCCAAAATAAATAGGGTTCTTCCCCTTCCACAGGGGAATCATGTGGCCAAGTTTGTTAAAGATCCAATATACAGAACTAAAGTTATTGTGCGGAAACGACACTTGTCAAAAATTCTATTTATAGTAATGGTGACCTTGACCTTTGACCTAATGACCCCAAAATAAATAAGGTTCTTCCCCTTTCATAGGGGAACATGTGGCCAAGGTTGGTAAAGATCCGATATACAGAACTAAAGATATTGTGCGGAAACCTGTGTGGATGCCCGGCCGCTGCCCGCCATACCCAATCACATAATACGGCCCGTCTCGAGACGGGCGTATAAAAAGTTACGTCTTTAACTCTTTCAACACCAAGTAACTTTTCACTAGATAACCCCAGTACACCAAGTAACTTTCAGTGTCAGCAGCAGATTTTATCTCATTAAGAACAAAAATTAATTAAAAATACAAATTTTGTATTTACCCCAATGTATTATATATCAAATTAAAGGGAATAAAATGAGCTACAAGAAGATGTATATATCTTTTTTTATAAAAATATGTCAATAAAAAATATTATGCAATAAAGATAAAATTACAGGTAAAATCCAGGTAAATATGGACTTTTATGGTCAAAAACATGCAGTAAAAATATTAAATAAAATAAAATCTTAGCATCAAATGAAAGTTTAATTTATTCCCAGTAATTCCATGTAAAAATATCCAAAATATGATCAAGGTGAGTGTTCCAAATATTGAAATGAAAAAAGGCACTATTTCTGGTAAAAATTGATAAAATCATGTTGTTTCATAATTATTCACTTTTGCTTGTAACTATTGTATATGTTCTGTTCTGTTCTGTTCAATAAATGTCATATTTACAATAAAAAATATTTACACCATATAGTAGATTTGTGTTTTTTATTGCCAGTAGTAAATTTTTGTGTGATAATCCTTGAAACACTGGTTACGGGTATTGCAACATAATGGGATGTTACACTTTCCGCATTTCATTGAAGTTTTTGTCCTTTTGTTTGGATTGTCCTGCATCCGACAGCCAGGATGTGATTCCTTGTACATTTTGTGCTTTTTGTTGCAAACGGCACACAGTGTATCATTAGACCCAGATGGCACAGGGTAGTGGGACGTCTCGTCCAACAGTTCAACTTCAGCATGTTCAATTGAACGTGGTCTCTTGAATGCTCTGCGTTCCTGTCTAAAATTTCCGATCAACTGATGTGCAAGGTCCAGCTTAAAGCTAAGAAGATCCCTTTTCCTTCTATTTCCAACATTTTGGTTAACTATAGTTCCTTCTATAATGTATGCATTGTAGATAGCAATCTGTCTAAGTTTGACTTCAATTTTGCAGTACCAGCAAATACACTTCTTTGATTTATTCATTCTTGTCATTTGATCAAGCCGATCTACACCACCCATGTATTTTGCATAAGCCTCAACAGTTGGATTTATAGGCAGTATTGTCTCTGTTCCATCTTTGTAATTTCTAGTTGTAGTCAAATTGGCATCTTCTGGTTTGTGGTAAGACGACAAGTAAAACACTACACGGTTGTCCTTCCAGTATGTCACAAGTAATGGCCCGAGCATCAGCCAGTCTGAATCGCCTCTTTGTAATCGTCTTGATTGTGCCTTGGTAGGTACCAGATCTTTAGGGTATCCTTTTCTGTTTGTTCTTATTGTCCCACATAAATAGGTGTCACGCGACAGAAGAAAATCTGCAAGTGTTGGGCTGGTATAAAAGTTGTCCGTGAAGACTATGTGTCCTTTTTTTTCTATAAGTTTTGTTAGTCCAATCACTACTTTTGATGCCAGTCCAAGATTTCTGTTGACAGCTTCTGCATTTTTCCATACATACACTTCAAAATTGTAACAGTATGCTGTTACTGCATCTGCATCAACCCATACTTTTATTCCAAATTTCACGGGTTTATCTTACATGTATTGCTTCATACCTAAACGTCCTTTGAAAGGAACCATTGCTTCGTCAACTGAAATCTGTTTATGTGGATAATATTCACTTTGAAATGATGTTCTTAAATGGTCCAGAATGAATCTTACTTTATGCAGTTTATCCCCTGCTTGAGCATTGTTATCATCCGAAAAATGTAAGGAATGCTTTATTTGGTCAAATCTGTTCCCAGTAAGTATGTGTCCGAGATTTGAACCCAGGAGCTAATATTTGTCATTGCAAGACCAGTACAGTTCATCCCTCTCAAAGTTCATAATGTCCATAAGCACCAGAATGCCATAGTATGCCTTTATTTCTGCTACTGAAACGTCTGTCCATACACCTTTATGCTTGTCAGGATCAGCCCCCCTTTTTTGTTGAGCATTTCTGTTTGTGAAGTTTACGATGTGGGTAAAAAGTTGTCAGTGTAAAAAAGTTGAAAATAGTCGGCAGCAATTCTCGATCCATCAAGGACCCTTCTCGGACCCGTTCTTTCGTTAAATTCAACGATATTTCTGCCATTTTCAACCTTTTCTTTAGCTTCGTAGGAATCTTCGGGTTCAAACCCTTCAAAGTCCGATTCGTCATCACTTTCTCCAACTAAATCTCTGAATTGTCTTTCCAGGTCTGCCCGTTCATTTCTTTGTACGCTTACAATGTTAAAATGCCCCAAATCATCGAAATCTTCGTCCCCAGAAAGCTCCGACTCCTCAGACTCATTCGCCATTTTCTCCAAAAAAAATTCCATTGTCTCAGATTGCTTGTAATTTGATCGTTTTGAAACCAAAAACCAGGGAAAATTTTCTAAAGTGAAAGTAAACATATATAGAACGTTCCCATAATGCAATGCGGTGGAAAATGCGCAGACAACACTTCCTAGTACATTGACAAGTCATGCGGGGTTTGTTTACATTTTCAAACCGGTATAGCGGTCTGGGGTGTTGAATGGTAGTAAAACTACCAGACCGGTACAGCGGTCTGCGGTGTTGAAAGGGTTAAAGTAAACAAGGGCAACGCAATGTGTGGCGTATCCCCTCGCCTAAAAATATGACCCGGTGACCTTGACCTTGAAAATCAATAGGGTTCCAGAATCTATTAAGGACTAAGTATGTACCAAATTTGGTCAAAATCCATTGAAGGATGTTGATTCTAGAGTGTTCACAAGAATGTTACGGAAGGATGGTAGCGTTACTATATCCCTTCGCAATTTCGTTGGTGAGGGGATAAAAAAGTTATCCTTTTGGGTGTTGATCCCTTTTGTCTCTACTGAATCCCTTTTATGTTAGAAACCACAAGAGGCAGGGCCACCCTTAAAATATTGTTTGTTTGGCATTGCCGACCCACACTATCAGCAGGTGGGTAGGTAGGTAGGGAAATTATTATTTTTTTTTTTTTTACATTAGAAAGCTTTATATTTTCAGAGGAACACAGAGGAAGATATGACATTAAAAAATCAAATTTAATGCAACATCAGGCTTTCAAGCAAGATTTTGTGAAAAATAAGGGCTTTTTTTAGGGTAAAATTCTTAAAAAAATAAAAGGACCGCCTAGCGCATGAATGCGCGACGTATCCCCCTGCACTTTCATAATATTTAGTTTTATATATTTATAGAAAGCAGCCATGTAGTCTTAATGTATAACATACTTACAAGCCACATGCAAAGATTATTCAAATCTATCCATGTTTACTAAAGTTATTGCATAAACAAGACACAATTCTCAAAATTGGTGAGTTTTCAACCAAAAACTAAGATTTTCCTCTAAAACCCTTGCTTCAAATCCAAGATAATGATAATTACAAGCCACATGCAAAATATTATTCAAATCTATCCTTGTTTACTCAAGTTATCGTGTAAACAAGACTCAATTCTCAAAATTGTTGATTTTTCAACCAAAAATTAAGATTTTCCCCCAAAACCCTTGCTTCAAATATTTCCATGTAAGAACCCATCCAAGATAATGATATATACAAGCCACACACAAAACATTATTCAAATTTATCCATGTTTACTGAAGTTATCCTGTAAACAAGACACAATTCTCAAAATTGGTGATTTTTCAACCAAAAACCAAGATTTTCCCCAAAACACTTGCTTCAAATATTTCCATGTTAGAACCCATCCAAGATAATGATAATTACAAGCCACATGCAAAAAATTATTCAAATCTATCCATGTTTACTCAAGTTATCGCGTAAACAAGAAAGTGTGACGGATGGACAGACAGACGCTATTACTATATCCCCTCACCGCTATCGCGGGGGGATAATAAGGGCTATTTTTAGGAATGTTTAGGACTTTTTGGACAAAAATAAGGGCTGAAATTCAATAATCAATATAAAAGAAAAACATTCTGTACTCACTTCCAGGGAGAACATAAATACAAAAGCTAATTACCAACTCAAGATCATGCATGCCAATGGTCATCAACAGCAATATTCAGCATATCAATACAACCAGATTAAAGTAATCTGATATGGTGCAAATCCATACTGAATATGATGCTGATAACCACCAAGATCACAGTGTATAACCAGACAGTTTTAAAATAAGGAAGTTGCTGTACTGTCCGACCAGGTAAGGTTAGTTGCTTGCAGAAATTTCAACATTTTTGGATGATTAATCGTGATTTATTCTTTGAAAGTGGATCAATTGAAGCAACAAAAATAAAAAAAATACTGCAAAGGTATGTCATCTATATTTCTGATCAAATAACAGTGCCCTATTTGAACACTGAAACTGAAAATCATCGTTTAAACATCGGTGGATGGTATGTTTTCGCTCGAAGAAAGGGGGTAAAAATCTAATTTTCTCCACTTATTCTTTAAATTATGTCAAATATGTTCTCACTATCTGATGAAATAGACATAGACGTTTTCAATGCAAGGAAAATATGACCGTAAACACACTCATTTTCCTTACGACGCGTGCATTTAACACCGTTCTTCATTCTACGTCACTGTACGCCTAATTGCAAACAAATTGTTCTGCCTTGTCCGCACAATTGTGTATTCCTTCAAGTTTCGAAGTTGTTATCTGTTGTTCTAAAATTTCACTTTTTTACAGTTTACTCATCTTTAATTGTAAAACGTGTAGTAAGGTTACAACCTTTTGCTGGCAAAAAGATTATGGACAGTTTTTGAAATAAAATCAATACAGATCTTGCAAAAAAACAAATCAGAAAGTGCATTTCATTGAAAAATTATGTCCTGAATTTTTACCATTTTGTTATGCCCCGACCACAAATGTGGATGGTGTATATAGATTTACCCTTGTCCATAGGTATGTGTGTTATTTTTGGTTAAGTTGTTTAGCTGCATTTCTCAGGAACCACTTATGATAGACCAAAGGTATTTTACATGACTGTATAATCATCATATATAGTGAAACACATCCCAACATCAATTGGGACACCCTGACCTACATTGTATGCTTGAATGAATTTGGTTAAATTATCGGTAAGTGTTTAGGTCCATTTCTCAGACTTTGCACATATGGGAGGGGCGTCGGTGTCTTACAGACACATAATCTGGTTGCTTTTAGTTTTCTGTTATAAATAAATATTTAAAATTATCTTTATTTATCGTCAAAAACCATATAAGTATCTTTATTTCAAGAGCATAACCCCATTAGCAAGAGCTAATCTCCCCGAGGGTCCTCAAAAGCATCAATATGTACAAAAATTTTAAATAACAAATATACAAGCATTTGGAGAAAACTAAACAGATATTTCAGAGAAAACTAAACAAACTGATATTTACATATAAAGCACAACAACTTGATAGTGATAGAAAATGTTCTTAACATTTACTTTTAAATGAAGAAAGTGTTTTACAGTTTTTCACTTCCATTTTATATTTTCCGATAATGATTGTGTATTGTCTTTATCCTCCAATCATAAAATTGCTACATTAGATGCCTGTAACTACGTTTGAAGATGATTCCGACTGCTACCAAAACGCGGGAAACGTCGTGACGTACCTGGCACACTAACTACGCTACGCGTGCCCTTCATGTCAACAAGTAACAGTCTATGACATAATACGACTCAAGTTCATCTGATCCCTGTTATTAGGCCGCAAATAGCTTGATTGCAGGATAAACATGAAATTTTTTTCACCCTACGAAAAGCATATCCTGAGGGTTCCGGCCAAAGGAAATTATGATTTTCTAGGGTGAACAAATCTGCATGTGTCCGGAAATTACCATGCTATATATATTCTATTCTTCTAAATCAACAGAGGACAGAGAAAAAAATCATTCTTCATCCAAATCAACTTCGTCAAAGCTGTTCATCTGATGACGTCACAGACATAATATTGTTTTAAAAATATGCATTACTCTCGGGACTCGTCTTATATTGCACCGGTACATTGTAGCGAGAATTAATTCCTAATGTATGAAACACGATATTCGTATCAATCACGTAGTTGTAAAAGACAATCATTGCAGTCAATGTATAGACACCTCCTGCTAAAGGAAGATAACTTTGTAAACGGGAGAAAACTCATTTAACTTGTTCCAAAAACTGGGAATAAGATACAAATGTATTTGAATCACATATCATCTAAGACTACTGAATATCTGGTAAATGGTTCCTTACAAGTCCTCCAATGCAGGCAACACATAAACTATCTTAATTTTCGGTCAAACTAAATTTGTAAAGAATTAGACTGTAGAAAAGTTCTAGATCAACTTTAACAAAAAAACAATTAGGCGGACAGATGAGTTTTAAGATTCAGCAATTAATGATAACGTACAGTAGCAATTAGGCGTAGAGTAACATACAATGAAGAACGATATTAAATGCACCCATCGTAAGGAAAATGAGTGCGTTTACGGTCATAGTTTCCTTGCATTGAAAACATCGATGTCTATTTCATCAGATAGTGAGAACATATTTGACATAATTTAAAGAATAAGTAGAGAAAATTAGATTTTTAACCCCTTTCTTCGAGCGAAAATATACCATCCACCGATGTTTAAATGACGATTTCCAGTTTCAGTGTACAAATAGGGCACTGTTATTTGATCAGAAATATAAATGACATACTTTTGCAATATTTTTTTTATTTTTGTTGCTTCAATTGGTCCACTTTCAAAGAATAAATCGTGAATAATCATCCAAAAATGTCGAAATTTCTGCAAACAACTAACCTTACCTGGTCGGACAGTACAGCAACTTCCGTTTTTTTTAAACTGTCCGGTTATACACTGTGAAGATGTCTTCTGAGAAATACATGAATTCAATACATTCATTATCTGAAAGTATACTAAGGCTAGATTTCATTAATTCCAACACTTATTTTATGTTGCATTTATCAAAAATTTTCAAAATTTGAAAATTTAGGATTTTCACCAAAAAATTAGGGCTTTTTT
>MJUT01012167.1:378380-398035 GCA_002080005.1 Gigantidas platifrons | reverse complement strand
CGACATTATTTTCGTTTCAGCAGACCATTTTCTATTCTATGTCGTTTAAACATTTGCTCTCAATACAGTGCATATCAAGCGCTTTTACGGTCGAGATTTGAAATAAATAAAGCCCGGAACAAACTCTGCAGACACGTCATCTATATTCNTCTGATCAAATAACAGTGCCCTATTTGAACACTGAAACTGAAAATCATCGTTTAAACATCGGTGGATGGTATATTTTCGCTCGAAGAAAGGGGGTAAAAATTGTCTGACACGCAAATAAAATAATTTGGACAGCAAGTTTTTCAGTGGGTTGGGCGGCAATGCCAAACAAATAAAATTTTATTTTACGCCCAGGTCTAATCTGGTTAACATTTGAACCTACTTTATTTGCTCTTGGAAACCTGTTTTTTGAGTGAACTGTGAATCAATTGATTTGTTTTGGAAACCTGTCTTAGTGAACTGTGAACCAATTGATTTGTTTTAAAAACCTGTCTTAGTGAACTGTGAACCAATTGATTTGTTTTAGAAACCTGTCTTATTGACATATGAACCTACTTGATTTGTTCTTGGAAACTGTCTTCTAATAATTTGTCAGCTTCATCCAATATGAACATTCTGATGTTTTCAATGTTCATCATTCCTTGTTCTATCAGCTGTTTTATCCTTCCTGATTAAAATGTAAAATACATTGTAATTATTACAGTATTATTAATTAAATTGATACAAAGTATGTAACTTACTTAACAAATAACCGCATTGGTGGTGTAATGGTTAGCAAGCTCGCCTTGAATGCAGATATATGTTTGAGCACCCATTGGGTCAAACCAAAGACTACAAAATTGGTATAAGCTGCTTCTCCGCTAAGCATGCAGCATTAAGGAGAAAGAGCAAAGACTGGTTGGTTCAGAATCAGGATAATGTGCCAGAGTGGGGTGACATGTCTATCCACGGACTGTTGTTTCAGTGAGCTAGCACTAAAAAAATCCAACTAACCATGTTGGTCTAGTACAAAGCAGACCTCTCATCATCATCTCACTGAAAATTAACTTGGGTCTCACCATGATATAGCTTAAAAATTGCTGAGTTGGCATTCAACATCAATCACTCACTCACTAACTTAACATATAAAACTTTGCTTTTCTCAAAAAGGAGTATAACTTCTTCTAAACAAATTTGATAACATCTTTCTGTAATACTGTGGAATATTACGTTATGCATGCAGGGGTGTGGAAATGCTATGCCCGACTCGTACACATATGATAACCAACTGGGCAGGTAAATTTTTGTGCATTGGTTGTCCGTGGACAAGTGAAAATTGGCCATGTTCTATAGGGGGGAAATAAAATTTCTTTTGATAATTGTTAAAAGATCATCAAATACGACATAACAAAAATAAGTAACTATGTCCAAGGCTCACGTTGGAGGGCAATTTGGGCAAAGAAGTCGCCTTGTGAAGGTTGACTTCGCTTTCTCATTTATGAAAATGTCGATATCGTGCAGTGTTTATTGAAATCTATCGTATCCGTTATTAAGTATTTTGTAAGCGATTCTCTTGGAAATTAATCCATTACGGTTTATAGAAACTTTAATTTCGTTCATTAGAGGTCAGGGCTCACGTTGGAGGGCGATTCGGGCGAAGAAGTCGCCTTGTGAAGGTTGACTTCACTTTCTCGTTGGTCAAAAAAGAAGTTAAAGTCGCCTTGTAATTTTGAAGAGTCACCCTATGTCACCGCCCGAATATTTTCTCCACTTGTCATTTATGAAAATAAGTATTTTGAAAGTGATTTTCTTGGAAAGTAATCCATTACAGTTTATAGAAACTTTAATTGCGTTCATTAGAGGTTTTGTTTATTGTTTATATATATTGTAAACAAACAACAATGGTGCCATTTTGGTAAGGGGACGCAAAAAAACACAAACTTAATAAGAGACCATTCGGCATTCAATGATCATTCATGAGCAGAATGGGTTCATTCAGCTCAGTAGTTTTTAAGGAAAAGATTTTTTCTATATTTTCCAATATGGTACTGTGTTAAAACTATGTCCTGCATAGTCAGCCATTTTCAATTCTTGGATTTCCGATCGGCATAAAAAACAGAAACTTGGTAAAGGACATTCCAATGATCATTCATTTACAGTTTGCAATTGGATTCAGTCAGTTCATTAGTTTCAGAGAAGAAGATCTTTGAAATTTCAGCCAATCAGAGCATATTATTGGCCCTGGCACCCATGTTGAATATCCGACTGGAACGAAAAACAGAACTTTGTAGAGGACCATCCAAGGAACATTCCTGCTAAGTTTGGTTCCAATTGGCCCAGTGGTTTCGGAGAAGAAACTTGAAATGTGAAAAGTTTACAGACAACAGACGACGGACGCCAAGTGATGGCAACAGTTCCCATGGACCTTTGGTCCAGGTGAACTAAAAAGCTAATTCCCAACCTCAGATCATGCCAATGGTCATCAACAGCGATATTCAGCATATCAATACAACCAGATTAAAGTAATCTTATATGGTTACAAATCCATACTGAATATGATGCTGATAACCACCAAGATGTCTTCTGAGAAATACATTAATTCAACATATTCATTATCTCAAAGTATACTAAGGCTAGATTTCATTAATTCCAACACTTATTTTATGTTGCATTTATCAAAAATTTTCAAAATTTGAAAATTTAGGATTTTCACCAAAAAAATAGGGCATTTTCGGATTTTGAAGCTTTAATAAGGTATATTAGGGCTGCTGTGAAAAAATAAGGAAAATAAGGGCCTGCTTGAAAGTCTGTCAGGTTGCGATACAAGGAAACTTTAGACAATAAAATTAGCTTTTGCATTCTTTGTAGAAAATACACAGTTAGTGGACCAAAGGTCAGACTCAAACCTTTTTGTAGGTAAAGTAGTCGACAAGGAATACTTTACTGGGCCACCAAATGTCCTATGTAAGGCATAGTACCAATTCAACAAAAAAGTCTGGGCAAGTGACTTTTTTTTCGGACAAGTAAAATTTCCATTTTGACTTGCCCGGGGACAAGTGCTCAGATCAGATATTTCCACACCCCTGCATGTGAAAAAATTCTCTTAAAGAAAACTAAAGCAAGATTTGGCTTTAATAAAAACTGCAGTAAGAATTAGCTATAATAATTAGCATGATGATTTGGAACATTCTTATTTAATCAGGAGTTACAATTACCTACATTTGAATGATTCCTGAAAAATCAATAAAGTACATGTAGAATTTATTGTATTTTTGTAAACAATCAGAACAAACGACTGTTTCTACTATAAAATAAGGTGTTTAGGCCATGCAAAGTTAATTACTTGGTTCTCAGGCCCTTTTTTGTCAAAATTGATGAGGGAGGGCGGCATTTTTTTTTATCCTTTTACTGCTGTAAAAAGTGATGAGGGAGGCATTTTTTCTTCTTTTTTGTGTGAAAAATATGGCAATGTATAAATCTTTTCATTACTTTATTGAAAATTTCAATTTTATTTCTTCTGATGGTGGCAGAAACATCACAAGTGGTTATTTTTTACGGAAGCGTCCAATCCGCTGGTCCCAACGTACCATTTTTTATCTCCGTAAACAATTCCAATAAGGTACAAGCTTCGGAGAAGCCCCCTATTATGTTTCCTGGTAAAACTGGCAAACATTTGTGCCGAATTTGCACAGAAACGATTGACATTTTGTCTAAATGTCAAACGGAAACACATTTTTTATTTATACATTGTCATAACGATGCTTTAAATCTCATTTAAGCATGATGCGTTTTAAAGCGTTTCACCGACCACGCGATATAAGAGAAAAACGGATGCGGTTGGTTTTTTCCGTACGGACAGCGCTACCGCATTTAAACATTTTTTTTTACTATTTTTGCAAAAAAATCGGCAATGCGGCGACGAATTTCCACATGCGGGCGGGCCTGAGAACCAAGAAATTAACTTTGTATGGCCTTAGCAATATAATATTATTTAGATGATTTAAATTCTATCCAATTAATTCTTCTGTCTACACTTAAAAAAAACAGTGTTGCATCATTATATTATAATGTAAAACAATGGTCTTTTAAAGCATGTCATTTCTATAATCACTTTTGTCTAGTTTACCTGGTGTACCAACAGCAATATGACACTTTTTCAGCTTCTGTTTGTCTTCCTGGAGGGGCATTCCTCCTATAAATGTGTGACATCTTAACTCAGACAAAGCTTGACCAATAGACTTTATAACATCCCATATCTGTATGGCTATTTCTCTTGTTGGGGCAAGAACTAAAACCTGTAATATTTTTTTTTTTAGAAATCATCATTAACAACCAAGCATGATTAATCAAAATAAAATTATGAATACAGGCAGTACTTAAAAAAATCAAATAAACCAGAACAGTTCAATGAGGGACAGCTAAAATATACCCAATAGAAGCAATAAATGTAGATATTTTGTAAAAGATGCTTAAGTTTTCTTCACTTAAAGAATTTAAAAATATTCTTCTGAGAGTAAGTTATCAACTGAATCCAACAAAACTTCAATTTGACAATTTCTGCATGACAGGTGTTTGGGACAACACATTCCCACATTTTTTTTAGAATGATCCATACATAACATGATCAATCACTTTCCTGGCTTGGAATTGAGTTTAAAAAGTATCATCATGACAGGGCTCCCACTACTTTTAAATTAGAAAGAGAAGTGACTTCTCTTTCAGGGAGCTCACAGGGAGAAGTGGGGAGACTTCTGGGAGAATTTAATTGCGATTAATCAAAACATTGTTTCGCGACCCCTCTGACATTACCCTGCCGAAATTTAGTAAATAATTAAAAGGCTGTCTAAACTGATTTGTTCTGGTTTTTTTTATTCATAGCTACCTTAAGGACATCTATTCAATGTCACATTTTTATTTCTGGCTACCTTGACTATTGGAGCCTTGCATACCAGTGATTTTTATATGTACCGTACCCCCCATTTTCCCCCTTTTGAAATATTACTGTATTGTGGCCACACAAATTGTAATAACTCATGAATGATCATATCTGTGTGATCTTCAGCAGAAGAACGATATCTCTTTCAATTTGCTCACTGGTTCAACTATATTTAGCTTGGGAATGAAAATATAGCACAAACGTAATTTGCATTGCCACTGTCAGTCAAAAACTGAAGAAAGTAAAGGCTGTAATTATTATTTGCCAGACCTCAAATCAGATTGCAACAATGAAGGAAAGCTACTGTAGTTCCAAGTTTATTTTTTAATTGGATATATGCATTAACGTTAACACATGTCTGTTCGATAGATCGTAATATAATATTAACCCGGTGTCGAGTGTAAAATACCAATGCGGATGGATAAATAGCTGAAGCGTCTACGTGCATTTCAACGATTTTGAATTGCAATATTCTCATATATGAACATATTTGATATGAGAACGATGATTTTATGTCACAGAAATGAGAAAAAATAAATCAAAAGTTCGTTTTGTTGAAAGTAGCTGCGGACAAAAAGTTCGGTCATTATTTCCGGTATCACAGTACCGCATTGCGTCCCCTTACCAAAATGGCGTCATTGTTGTTTGTTTACGAAAAAAAAATAATACAAATACATGTAGTTTTCTTTTAAGCTGGGCATATATAAACAATAAACAAAAGATCTAATGAACAAAATTAAAGTTTCTATAAACCGTAATGGATTACTTTCCAAGAAAATAATCATCAGTATGTTGATGGATGTTCCGTAAATGAAGAAGCAGAAGGGGAGAAGAAGAAAATTACTTTCAAAATACTTAATAACGGATACGATAGATTTCAATAATTGACAAGTGCCAGTGGAGAAAATACGAGGCCGGCGACTCTTCAAAATTACAAGGCGACTTGAACTTCTCTTTTGACCAACGAGAAAGCGAAGTCAACCTTCACAAGGCGACTTCTTCGCCTGAATCGCCCTCCAACGTGAGCCCTGGCAGCATGGTAAAACTAGCTTGATGGGTCAAACCTTCCCATCTTAGTGAAATGTTGTGGTCATGCAAGTGCTTCTACTGCGAGTAAAATGTCAACCCTCACATGTAAATGGGAGGCCAGCGTTAATAAACAATGCTGTAACTGTGAACAGTATACTTAATATATTGAAATTCCGTAACACAGAAGTTGTTATATGCATGCTACTTTTCAAAAAGGTGTTGATACCTTCCAAAACACTTTTCGAAAGAGAAGATGAGACTATTCTTTAAAGGGGCATTATCTGCCAAATCGTAAATTTTTGCTACCCATAAAAACTATCAGATATGATTGATGATTTGATGCCTTAATAAAACGTGTTTCTGTAACTTATAAATGTTATGAAATGTACGCGCATCGAGGAAAAAACGGGTAACTGCTCGTGTTTTGAGATCGATCAAGAAATGGACGCCATCTTATTAATTATCGACATTGTTTACGGAGTTTGTCGAATCGTCATTAAATCAGTACAACAATGCACTTATTTTTTTATTTTTTGTGAATCTGCTTTTAGTCGGTGTTAATTACGGACAAAGAACCATGCAAGTTGGCAGTTAATAAGCGACAAAATACAAATTATTCGTTTTTACCTGTCACTAGTAAGGTCAATTGCATACGGAAAAAGCGAGGTCAAATTATTTGCTTGCAAGCAAATAAGTAATTGATGGCAATTTTCGTTCTCAAAAGGCAGAAAGTGGTTCGATAAGCTGTTTAATGTGAAAAATTTACCTTTATTTCATCATTTTAAAGCTATTTACCAATTTCCAAAGCATATAATTTTCTTTGTCAAAATCGTAGCTAATGCCCCTTTAATAATTCTTGATTTAAATAGTTGAGTACTTATATAAGTTGTGAAAGAAGATAATGTCAATCGCTGAATTCCGATCATGTTGTTTTAATCATTTTTACGTAAATTATTATTTATTCTTATACATGTAGTGAATTATTTTATAATTTGTCCCGTCCAACATGTGACCAACATTAGTTATTTGTCTTGAGCTGGTACCAGACAAGTTGTTATTGTCGAGGCCTGCCTTCAAGAAGAAAAATAATTTTGACTACATCTCTTTGAAATTCATCATTTTTCTGGTCAAAATGATCACTCATCATTTAATATGTAAACTTTATTTTTTATCCTACAACTGTTGGTTTTACCTGAAGAGCAGATGTATCAAGCTGAAGACTTTCTAATGCTGTTACACTAAACACACAGGTTTTACCTGTACCAGACTTTGCTTGGACAATCAAATCTAAAAATAAAATTATAGTCTTTAAAATAAACTAATATAGAACAGTTGCAGAGTATATTTTACAATTATCTTGTTAGGTTTAGATGCACTCATTCCCAACCATCCAAGTACATTTTGTATACTGGAAAAAGAAATAAAAAAAAAATGTGTCTACAACAAGTTCTGAACAAATGTTAATTTGATCTACATGTTCTGAATAAATGTAAATATAAATTTGATCTATCAAATATTTATTTTCCATCCAATTTGCAACATTTCATTGATGTAAAAAATTGATATCTGCATTTTAACCATTTTATCTGATCTGTGAAATGTTAAATATTTCAATTCATATGTTTTTTTTATTGTCGAATTGAAAGATAATTATGATATTTGTATTTATTTGAAAACAGTTAAGTGAGTGAGTGATTGTGGTTTATTTTTAAGCTACATCATTCCAAAATGGTGACCGACTTTCCGTGATGACCAATTTAAGGGGACGAGTAGATATACATTTGTACATGTATACCGGGGCCAGAACAACCGGAATCATGTTTGTCCTTTTCTTCTTCCAAGTTCATGAATAGACTTTAAGGTCAGGTGTTATGAACGACATCATTACTAATGACGGGGTAATTGTAATTGTAATCATTAGCACCACACTTGAAATGCTTTGCTCGAATTGAGATCAAAGGGAAAAAAAATCTGATTTATCGAAAATGAAGGTTTGTAAATATTTAGAGAGTACATAATCTTATTTAGTATTGATTTATTTTTACATTTAAGTCAATTATATCTATGATTATTGATCTATTTAAACTGTTTTCAGATATTTTGTGTCATAGTTCTATTTCAAATTTTTCACCTCTCTCCTAAAAGAATCCTAGACATCTTGGTACTTGGACAACTCGGTACCTGGACATTTCGGTACTGACTTGGACATCTCGGTACTCGATACTGACCACAATTGTTTGGTACTTATTAATTGTCAATAATTTTGTACTAGTAGTTCTTTAATATATGACCCAAAAGTGGATAGATATGTGTTTTTGATAGTTCCAGTGTAGATCGATCCTGGAGATCATTGATCTATGATTAAAGAAATTAAATTTGGTAGTTAAAGCTATCTAATTAAAACAGTTATGTAATCAAAACAGAAAAGAAAATAATCATCTCGTTAAGTCTATCTAAGATTTATTGATAAAGGGACTTAGTTATCAAAACAAAAGTTATTTACAAATATTAATGAATTGCCTCTTTAACGTCAATCTAATTAAAGATGATTAAGACAAAACACATAAAAATTTGTATAAACAACATCTAAATGTAACAAAATTACAGAAAGGTTTTTAAATTCAATCAAATTATTATTATTATTCAGTACCGATATGTCTAGTACCGAGTACCGAAATGTCCAGTACTGAATGTCGCATATGTTCATTACCGAGATGTCCTGATATGGCTGATACCCTCATAAAAACCCAATGTTTGAAATTTGGATTTTTGCACCGCAATGCACTATTAATATTCTTATATAATTATATATTTTAAATATAATTGATATACATAATTTGTTCACAATAATAAACATAAAAGGAATTAATAGACGTGTTGTTTACATCCTGCAAGCACAGGCACTTGTGTAGAGTCAACAATATGCTCGCTATGTTCCTAAAATACCACAAGGCCGGACTCACTCCTACTACCCCTGTCACTTCAACCGCTATTTCCCTCGTCAAAATGTTGATAGGACACAAATCGCCGACTGATTTGTGTAGTGAAATGATTTTTCTTCAAGGAACATCCGTTTTTTATACCTTCCTACCATCTACATCCCCATACTGACAGATAATCCTCCGATTTTGTTGACACACAACATATCGTGGGCTGCAAAAGCGAAAGTGGGTCACCTGACGTCTTTCCGCCTTTTGGTCGTTCTCGGCTTTTATCATATTATATAAATAGTATACAATAGAAACATTCTAAATTCAAATTACAAGGCGCCAAAATATAAACTTCTCAGACATGTTTCGTAAAGCAATGATAAAAGCCACTGCAGACACAGTTGACGGTTTCAAGAGCATGATCCCAGTATCTGCCTTGATTCCAATTTTCACACTATAATCACTCATACTCATAGTAGTTATCAAATGTATATAGTTTTAACCTTTGATTTATTGTATATATGTTAAACTTTATATATAACTAAATTTGATACGGCGCTCGGCCAATAATCTTCAGTAGTGAAGGATGGCTAGAAATGTAAAGAAGAAGAAGAAGAGAAGTGTAACAAACATACTACGACAGCTACAGTGGCCTACCCTTCAGCAATGCCACAACAAGTGGTAAATAAGGTCATCATGATGTTCTGTATTGCAATAATGAAGTTGCCATCGCAACAAACTGCTCAGTTCCAATAGCAGCACTAGTGAGAGGAGACAACCACTGATTCTTGGTCCCATTGACCAGGGCTCAGACTTTCCAATTCTCAACTTACTCAAGTCAAATAATTTTAAAGAGTGTAAAGCATTCTAGATTTAGAATACAGAAAGGGAAAGTTGTGACTTGTCAAATGAACTTGAATTCGTAAAACTAGAATTATATGCCATTCAGTACTATATTATGCATTACCAAGACCACATCTTCCAAGAGGAATTGCCTTTAGCTGAATCGGGGATGGTCTTTCAAATCCCGCAGTTTTCAAGCCTTTTAATATCGAATCGGATAACAAGAGACCCTCAAAGTTAACGTTTTCGTTAATTAAAACATCTCCTGTTCTGGGCCTTTCTTTCAAATTATGAGCGACAGTTGTTGACATCATTCTAAACGGTGTTAAAGATTGTTTGGTGATCTTTCACTGAGTAAAACGCATGTCAAACCTTTTACTATCGTTTTCACCACGAACATTAAGAAGTTAAACCTTTTCTGATTAGTCAATCTGTTTTTATCAAACCAATGAAAAGAGGTTTTACTAAATATTTTCGGTATTCTCTAGACTGTTCATGGTGCCAGTTGTTAGACGAAAAGTGAATCGAAAATTGATCACAAAATACTTCCGCTTTTCAGAACCTGAAGATGTCCCACCAAACAGGAATAACAGGTGAAACAAAACTCTCTTTTAAAAATGAAATTACACCAGAAAAGGAATGCTATTGTTCTTTTCACATAAACCCAAAATTTCAATGAAACGTCCGTTAGTTTCATCCTTCACAGAATATTGTTTTTGAGAAGTGGGTGGGTCTTTCTCAGTTTCTGAATCCCCATTAATTCGATCTGTCGTTAATTTATACATGAACAAATTTTCTAAAATACGGTACTTATTTCTTATATGCTCATTTCCTACCGAGTACCACGGAACATCAACTACTCTTTCCCAAAGTAGTTGGAGACGGGATCCCCCCTTTTATAAGGCGAATGCAGGTTAGTCCGAGATTGCTCTGCCGTTCGACGACTATTTAGAACTTGCTGTTGTCGTTTGAACGTCAGAGCGCTTGCCATAAACAAAACAGCGGATTTTCCTCTCCCACTCGAGAGAGGCACATTTCCACGTTTTGTGGCCATCAGATTTTATTTTCTATCCAAAACCCTAATATATATCGCTTCACCAATCATTTTTCTATTCATTCATAACCATCTTACCCTCAGAAATTGGTGTTGCACTCCATTACAGCACGATTTCCCCAGACCTATATAATTTCGTCATTTTGAACACTGACATTTTGGAATATTTATCACGTGACTTCGAGAGAACTACGATTACCGCAATGTATCATGGGAGATGATTTGCATATAATCTGACCTTGTCCAAAAAATAGGGGGAAACGTAACACATGCTCTTTCCGAAACCCGTGGATAACACTGCCAAATGAATCTTTTCTATCCAACATATTTTGTATTATTTCTTTCTGCTCTGATTTGAGCTGTAGATGGAACTGTTTGTCCTGCAGAATACGCTTTATATCGTCTTGTATGTTTGTTTACATATGCTAATTTGGCCACTGCATTTAATAGCTCCCATCATGCAATGCGTTGCTATCATCTTTCAGTTAGTATCGCGAGATCACGTTAAAAAAATGGCAGTGAAATGACCAAATCGGGTGTAAGAAAAAAAACGTGCTGTAATGGAGTGTAACACCATTCTCTGAGGGTAAGATGGTTATGAGTGAATAGAAAAATGATTGGTGAAGCGATATATATTAGGGTTTTGGATAGAAAATAAAATCTGATGGCCACAAAACGTGGAAATGTGCCTCTCTCGAGTGGGAGAGGAAAATCCGCTGTTTTGTTTATGGCAAGCGCTCTGACGTTCAAACGACAACAGCAAGTTCTAAATAGTCGTCGAACGGCAGAGGAATCTCGGACTAATGCAGGTCAAATCGGCCCCATGTTATATGATATAAAATTATATGTAAATACAGATATCTGACTTTGTTCTTTTTCCCTAATGCTACGTGCTTGTTGGAGAAGCAAAAATACCAATTTTTGCAGTCTTTGGTTTGACATCATCTTCGCTAGCCAAGGGTTATGATTCGCTTCTCCTTCCAGCAGATCGTAACCCTTGGCTAGCGAAGATGGTGTGACATATCATATTGCATTGAAAAATGATACTCTGTTTGTTCCTAGTGGCCAAAGCCAGCATTCCGAGTGTCATTCTTTCAAGTTGATCTGCGGTTCTTAGTGGCCAAATTGACGTACCCTATGTCTATAAACCATTGGCTATGATGAATTTTCATGAATGTTTTAAAGTGAATTTTTAACAAAGGTAGCAGGAAGAATTTGTGAATTTCTAGTATATGAAGTTGTCATAGTTGATTTAAAGGAATTTGATTTGTGTTTACTGTATTTAATCAGGGAATTCTTGTTTTATAATTCCCTGATTTAATAGACAATGGAGAATAATTATCAATTTTAAGATAATTCGCCAATCATATTTTATGTAAATTACTAATCACTTAATTATGTCATAAATTAATCATTAATTAATTTCATACATAAAAAAAAGAACCTGTTCATCAAGAAAAAATTTTCAAATTATACATGAATCTTTCAACAAAAAATAAGAATTCATATTAATACATAATTTTTTATTCAATTTGAAATATGTGGCCGATTTGACTTTCATTTTGAGGCCATTTTGACTTGGGTCAGATTTGACTGGGGACGATCTGACTGGAAATCTATAAGGCTATGAAAAATCTATTATCTATTCAGCTAATATTTTCTAATATGGTTACAAAATGACCCATCAAACAGTCATTCAATTCTTAAATATCTACCTTCGACATCTATAGTAATACGGAGAAGATTATCATTAGTTGAACAAGATTTCTTATAAGGTCAACTTGGGAAATCTCATCTCTATTTTAACAATGAAGCATTTATTAAAGTGACAGTGTCTACGATTTTGTCAGATTTTTTAAGATCGGAATTTGTCTCCCAAACTTGAACAGATGTGAGTAAATATTCATCTTAAACAGCCAAAAACACCGAAAAGTGGTTTTCATGAAATATTTTGGGGAAAACGTGTTCGCAAGCAATTTGTGTCTGAGCTACTGTAATTCATGTGAATCAAGATAACTCTGCCTCTGTATGATGAACTGTGCATGCGCAGAATCGGTTTGTTGATGAAAATGTCTTCTGTTGCTACATTTGTATAACCGTGGAAGAAAACCGACTTTGACCGAAAATGGCTAATAATTTTAGTTTTGATTGATAAATTGTGTTCTTATAGGTACATGTAAATATGTGTAATTTATCATTAAACATGTATGAATTATACATTTTAGTCTAAAGATAGATCATCCATGTCTTTGTTTTGATAAATCTTGGTCAATGCGTTCTGTGTTATGATACTGGGTCATGAATAATTAATGAGCTTGGCCAGCAGACGATCAGAAGTTATATGTTTAATTACATCTAATTAAACAAATTTCTGTTTATCTGAGATGGTTATTTGGTCATTTTATTGATTTATCTACTATCTTATTTTCAAGTTGTTGTCAAACTTAAAAATTATGAAAAATCGTAGACACTGTCACTTTAAGAGCAGTTGCGGCTTGAGAAGCAAACGATAGATAGGGTAGTCATAGCGTCATTAGACTTTCATGTAAACCAAAATTCAATGTAACAGTATAAGCTATGTAATGTATAGACACTGAAAGGAACATTTAACTTTTTTTGTTTCCGCAATTTCTATTAGTCGTGTAAAAACTGCATTTCCATGTATAATATAAATAAAGCACTGCATAGTATTTCAAGACTTCTGTTTCCACCTATTTTATGGCAAAATCACAATAAAAACAATCATAAAAAAATAATTGTATTAAAAAATAAATTATTTCAATTATGCTAATGACTTTGTCTAGTACAATCATAAATTTAATATCTGTCAATTGTATAAGAGAATAAGAATAATAGTTTTTATTGCCAATTAAGGTCCCACAAGGGGCAAACAATTTAATACAATGATTGAAATGATTGGAGACATATAAAGATACATGTTACTTCATGTAGACACAAAAAACAAAACAAAAGCAGGAAAACATATTTATGTTCAGTGACTGCATGGCCAGATCAGAGCCTATCAAATACCACCATCAATCAATTCACATTTAATATAACATGTGTAATAACTATAATAATAATTCACCTACCCTATTAAGTAATGATATCTATACGATCAGTTGTGTCCCGGCAGCAAAAAACATTCTTCAATAAAGCTACCTAATTTTTTAAAAACTTGTTCATGTTCATTGGTAAATAGCCAGACAAATTTTGATGATGTGTCCATGTATCTAAAATTTGGACATAAGTCAATAACTTTATCAAAAAAATGTTTACTCTAATATTTTCATATAAGGGACAGTCTCAATAAAATATTTCTCATCTTCAATATCTCACTTAGAACAATTTGAATTTGTGCATTTTCTTTCTGGTCTTATAATGTTCTTATATCTGCCAGTTTCAATATTTAATGAATGAGCACTGACTCTTAAAGTCTTATCTTACAGATTGACTGTCGAATTTTAAAATGATTAATTTCTAAATATTTCTCTTTCCCAAAATGGGTCTTTATGTATATATCTTTCCCGCATAAACGTCATTTATAAAGACATGACCTCATAGTAAAAATGTCATGTTTGCTTCCAGAGTACGTTTCTGACTATAAATAGAATAAAAATGTCAAAATAATTCAGGATACTCCAAAGAATTTTACTAAATAATTTATTACAAATGTACAAAATTTGTTACCTTTATTGATTTTTAAGAAGCAGAAGCAAACTTGATTTTTTTTTGTGCATTATCAAAATGGTGAATGTACTTTTGACTTCCAGTTATGATGAAGAAATTTTTAACTTCAGTTACAACAAAGTGAAGGGAATTTTTCCCATATTATAAGTACATTATTCAATTTTTTCTTTTACCCAATGTCTACTGTTAAGAGTGACTTATTGCATGTTTATAGATTGGAAAGTGGTCTTGAATCCAGTCCTATGATTTTATCCAAAATCAGTCGTGGGTTGTCTCATCTGGTCCTCTATTGGACTATTCGTTTACATACCAGAGTGAGACTATGATCAGGTCTGCCTATTTAAATTGCCACTTGATATTCTGGTAAAACTTGGCCATTATATAAATGAAATATTGTTAAAAGTTGTGTTAAATATTCTAATTTGATGAAGTTTCTGAAATATAAAATTATACTGTATATTGTTTGTACTGCTTTTATAATGTAACTTGTTGTTTTACATTTTTTTCAGCGGGAAAGGAACTCCGGGACTTTTTTGCAACATGTAAAGAGGGACATGTTAGAGTAGTGAAAGTTGGTTTAGAAAATGGTAATAAATTAGTTTTTTTCTCAGAATCCTTATTTACCATAAATGCAAAGAAAGTTTAAAAAGTGATGATCAACAATTTCACCATTCAACAAGATGACCAACTGTCTAGTCGTCTTTGGACAGGCAAATATGTGAAGGGGTTTACTTTCCAAGAGAATTTTAATTTTGAAAACAAGATGTTATGTAGTTGGATCCGAGGGCAATATAAGCAACAATACAAACACTCTTCTTGTAATCTAAAACAAAAAAAGACATCACATCAAAAATTGAAAGAAATTTGGTACAGACATAAAAAGAGGCAAGTCTAAAATCTATATTTATTCAGTACAAGCTCTTATATTTTGAGCTGAACCACATCAGTGGCATAATGATTAGCATGCTTGTCTGGAGTGCAGTAGATCGTGGGTTCTAACCCTGATCGGGTCCAACCAAAGACTATAAAATTGGTATTTGTTGCTTCTCCTCTATGCACACAGTATTAAGGAGTAAGATCAAAGACTGGTTGGCTCTGAATCAGGATAATGTGTCCGAGTGGAGCGACATGTCTACCCGTGGACTAATATTTCAGTGAGCTGGCACTATCAAAATCCAACTTAGCGTGTTGGTCTAGTACAAACCGGACCTCATTATCATCTCATTGAAAAGTAATTTTTTCTCGCCATGATATAGCTGAAATATTGCTGAATTGGTGTTAAGCAACAATCACTCACTCACTATGTTTTTAGCTTGTTTTTATGTTGTACATGTACAAAGCTTTCATTTAACTTTTATAGTTTTATATTCCAGTAATAATTTGTTTTCGGTCATAACATGCTCCTTATTTTGCAGGAAACTCAATTACCTTAGTTAATTCATCCCCCTCAAAATTTTGTTGTTGTCATCATGTATTGGTCTGCCATGGTTGAAGATCAAATTATTTGAACCTACATTGTTTAAACATGTGGTCTGTTTGTCAGGAGATTTTGTTTTTATTTTGCTAAATGTTTATCTTTAGTTTTATGTTTCACTGTTGTTTAGTAAATGTCTACCTGGATTGTCATTTATAATTACTTGGTATATGGGTATTTTTTGGACACAAAGATATTAAAATAAAGAGTCATCATATATGCGATAGAAGACATTGCAATTGTCTACCTTGAAAAGATTACAAGATACAAGTACAACAGCATACATTGTACCTTGTTATGTAAATAGGTAAAAAATAGTTGATTTTTATGTGTTTGTATTTCAGAGGAATTAGTACTAAAAGACAGTCAAGATACAATAGGATCATGGGAAGATGATATCCTTTGTGTATTAGTAGATTTATTGACCAAACTTTTAACAGAAAACAAATGCTATTCCAAGTACTAAGTATTTTTGCAAAGATTATGGGACTGTGGGTGTTTAATGCTACTTACCATATTTCAGGTATATTGTGATGGAAAGTTTTATTGGAGAAGACCAATTGACGAGCCACAAGCATTTTCAAAATGTTATCAAATAAAGATTTTATAAAGAAAAGATCAAACACAATAAAAACTGTAATGTTGGTAGGCACATGTTGCATGGGTAGAAATCCCATAATCATACAATTTGGAGCCATGGCAGCCCCTAATTTTTTACATTTTCAAAAAGAAGTTTCACACAAATAGTAAGGAATGTTAAATGATTATTTAGCTCATATTGGCTGTTTTTGTAATGAAATTAAGAGTATGTTACAATCACAACACTTTATTATTATCAACATCTCAGACTTTCTCAGGAACAAGTGATTATTACAGCACTATTTCCTAGATGGGAATGATACATAATTGATAATTGTATATATATTATTTGTAACTGGTGTTATAGATGTTGAACACCACTTCCAACATTATATCAGCTATATTATAACAGTTATTTTACATAATTTCATTCCATCGGTGGAGTAATGGTTAGCATGCTCATCTTGAGTGTGGTAGATTGTGGGTTCGAGCCCCAATCAGGTCAAACCAAAGACTATAAAATTGGTATTTGTTCCTTCTCCACTAAGCATGCAGAATTAAGGAGAAAGAGCAAATATTGGTTGGCTAGGAATCAGGATAATGTGTCTGAGTGGGGCAAATGTTTACCTGCGGACTGTTGTTCAGTGAGCTAGCACTATAAAAATCATACTAAGCTTGATGGTCTAGTACAAAGCAGACCTTATCATCCTCTTATTGGAAATTAATGTTATCGCCATGATATAACTGAAAAATTGCTGATTTTATGTTAAACAACAATCCTTCACTCATAATTTCTTTCTTATAATAGAAGTACATATACCATATGCATACTTATTTTTGCATTATGAGAGGTGGCAGCCAAACATTAAGCTGTTTACAAATACTTTTATCTATGGTAAATTATCAGCCTGAATTGGTAATTGTTAGAAACATCTAAGACCACACGGCCAACAAGTTCCTTTTTTCATTGAATCACATACATTTTTTGAAATTCTAAAAGATTAAGCTAACTACAAATGTATGTATATGGTAAATTGGCAGATTATGTTTCTTTAACAATATGACAACATTATGATAAATTAGTTTTACCAATGTTAGAAGAACATGATTCTTAACAATACAACATTATGATAAATTAGTTTTACCTATGTTAGAAGAAAAACAGCCTTGTTATCTGTTGTACAGACTGGACAGTAAAAATAATCTGGGTTATCAGTTCATATTCATCAGTTGGTCTCCAGATTTCTCACCAGTAAGTTGCCAATCTTTTTGCTTTAATGTTGTGTTTAATAATATACAAATGTATACCATTAAATAATTATTATTTAATGATAATTTGTAATTTTCTCTTTGATCTAAAAACATGATGATATTTGTTATCAAGCAACAATCTTGACATAAACATATCATCATTGATTTCTTATTGTATTATATTGACACCACCTTGATATACAGAATATTGTGAAAATAACTGAAATATTTAGAATCCACTAATGTTATACATGTATACATTTTTCTTTATTTAGTGACTCCTATGAATTATTGCTATACCTCTCACCAATACAGCGTGGGTTCGCGCCCGGCTTGGTAAATTACAAAAAAGGGTGCACTCGACTCGCAAGTGATAAAGTTTACCAGTTGCTTTCCCATGGTCGGTGGCTCTCTCCGGGTACTCCGGCTTCCTCCACCACTAAAACTGGTCGCCATGATATAGCTGAAATATTGTTGAAAGTGGCGTCAAAACACCAAAAATCAAAATCAATCAAATCAAATCAATTATTGCTATATATTTTGTGACTGCAATAGTGTAAATATTACCAGGTATTATCCACTCTAAAACATGGATACATTTATGAGAATCCATTACTATTTCTATAAAGTTGGTCAGGTTTATATTTTATAGTTTCTATTTAAATCAGATAGTTAATTGACAATTTTGATGTTTTCAAGATAAAACAGAAGATGTTATTTGCAGCAACAAAATCGACACTTAAGCAGGAATTTGGTGGAGGTCTGATCAAAGAAGAAATGTTTGGAACAATGAAGGTATTACATGTACATGTATACAATACTGGTCAATTTTTTACCTCAGGAGAAGATTTTGTAGAGGAGTATATGTGTATTGTACATTAAAATATGTTTTTCTTGGAGAAATTTATCCATGTACAGGGTTTGACAAAAGCTCATACTTTCAATTTTGATTATATCTTTACTGTAATAGATCATTTGCACATTTTCCGACTTTGATTCTAAAGTAATTAGTTTTACAGGAGTTATTTCCCTTTAAGATGGGCAAAAGGGGCAAAGTTCAATAAAAATAGTAAATGCGTTTTCCCATAATTGGTGCAGAATTTTAGTGTTGTATTCCCTGTAAAACTCTCCTGTGTTTTTTTCTAAGGTTCAAATATCTACAAAAAAATTATACTCAAATTTGTTGTCCTTTCCATTGCTTTTGCTAGACCGGGTTGCACGTCATAAGAGAAATAACTTGTATAAATTCATATAATTTTAGAATCAATTCAGGAATGTCCAAGAGGTCTATTGTAGTTCAACCTTTATTTATATGACCACAAAACATTTGTGTTCATATTATGGCATGACACTGTCATTGTCCATCTGTAGACAAAATGCCTTCCATATGATAACTTAGTTCTAGTTGTGAATTTCTAAGACAAAGATAATATACAACCCTATCCTCTATCTAAACTAACTGAAATTTCTAATACCATTTCTAATGATGGAAGTTTCTCTAAAATGCCAAATTTGTGGACTTTCAAAGCTGGATGGGCTAAAATATGGCTACTAGTTTAGAAACAGATATCATCTGGGTTTTAAAATTTTTATTTTTTATTATTTGTATCAATATTCAGTTAGACTTATTGAAGTGTCCTGAAATCTTATACAATTGTCTCTCTTATATTTATAGAAGTGTCTTGATATCTTATACAGTTGTCTCTCTCTTATACTTATAGATAGAAGTGTCCTGATATCTTATACAGTTGTCTCTCTCTTATACAGTTGTCTCTCTCTTATACAGTTGTCTCTCTCGTATACAGTTGTCTCTCTCTTATACAGTTGTCTTTCTCTTATACAGTTGTCTCTCTCTTATACAGTTGTCTCTCTCTTATACAGTTGTCTCTCTCTTATACAGTT
>MJUT01012167.1:355508-366218 GCA_002080005.1 Gigantidas platifrons | reverse complement strand
CACAACACAAAGTACCTCTACATTGTATCAATCTTATCAGTAAACACAACACAAAGTATCTCTACATTGTATCAATCTTATCTAAACAGAACACATAGTACCTCTACATTGTATCAATCTTATCTGTAAACACAACACAGAGTATCTCTACATTGTATCAATCTTATCAGTAAACACAACACAGAGTACCTCTACATTGTATCAATCTTATCAGTAAACACAACACAAAGTATCTCTACAATGTATCAATCTTATCAGTAAACACAACACAAAGTACCTCTACATTGTATCAATCTTATCAGTCAACAGAACACAGAGTACCTCTACATTGTATCAATCTTATTTTTGTTTACAGAGTTTAGATCTCGACAAGGAAATAATTAATTATGAAGAAGCAGAGGATGTAAATATTGGAGAATTGAAAAAACATGTACCAACAGACCATGCTAGATATCATTTATATAACTTTAGACATACACATGAAGGAGATTATACTGAAAGTATAAGTAAGTACTACTGTTATGCAGTGAAAACCAGTCTGGACACTGACAAAAAACAATCCTGTATCAACCAAACTTTAAATAAAATCACAATGTAGGAAATCTTTGTTACTTTAACTTGTATAAACTGAACACCTCTCCATTGTAAACTCAAAAGCTGGTCCCAAGGAGGTTCAGCTTAGACAGGTATCACTATAGTAAGTTATACTTTTACTGTAAAACTTGAGTAGCATTTGATTAATTTTCCATGAAAAATAATTTGTTGTTTCATTGTTATCAACTGATCTACCTTGAACTTCTTATCAAAGGAAGCTATCAACAATTATTTTAGTATAAACATATTTTTATTTGTTAAATACATTTGTATAACAAATTCAAATTTGACCAGATATTTTTTCTCAACTAACTCAATATAAAATATCCACCGTTTGTGTTACAGGATATGAATGTTTTATGGTGGTTTGGTTTGGTTTATAGTGTTAAAAACCACTTATATTTCGGTTATATGGTGATGATTGGTTTTATTGGTAGAGGAAACCGGAGTACCTGCACTAGCAGAAAACTACCGACCTGTCGCAAGTCCAACAACTTTAGCACATATTGTTGTATCAAGTACACCTCGCCATGAACAGGGTTCGAACTCATAAAGTTAGTGGTCACAGGTTGAGGCACTGATTGCATAGGTAGTTAACCAACTACCATACGATCACGATCACGACAGTCCCTATGTTTATTGAGTTGCAGTATAGTTTGTTATTCAGTGGATATATTCCATACCAAGATTTAAATAGTTTTTTTTTGTGTTACAGTACTGATATATTCCATGCCAGGATATAAATGCTCAGTAAAAGAAAGAATGTTGTATTCAAGTTGTAAAGCTCCATTTCTAGAAAGTGTACAACAATTAAATTTAGAAGTAGTCAAAAATGTAAGTTGTGATATTAAACATTAGATTGACAAAAATTATTTGTACCATGAAAAGATAAATAACCATTTCATAATTTGTGAACCATAGGACATTTCTATACATGTGCTTTTGTATGTTAAAAGTTGAAATGACATTATTCCATTGGCAAGTGTTATATTGATTGTAATGTTGACCAATGACATCATGGTATACAGAAATCCTACATGCACTAATGTTGTAATGTTGACCAATGACATCATAGTATACAGAAATCTCACATGTACAGACCAACCCAAACATCGTTGGACCGTCGGTCATGCCCTGTAAAAAAATTTAAGGTCCAACTACTTCTTGTAAACTACTGGACCAGATGTCCTGTAAAATTTTTCAGCATGCAGTGGTAAAATTGAGAGAAATGAACTGCCTCATCCAACAAATAAATAATTCCTCAGTCCGAGATCAATATGAAAGAAAGTTGTCCTTAAATTAAGTATCGCAGAAATGCCCTTGTCATATTTATAGATACATGGACGACAACACAAATAATAATAAAATCAGAACGCAAGTATATAAAAAGCAGCCAATGAAATTCCGTTTCCTTTGATTAGCAGTGAGTTTTCTTTGCAACTATTTTCTGTATTGCTTGAAAATCGGCAGCTCTAACTTTACTTCTTTTAATAGAGAACATTAAAAAATGATGTTTTTAGGATCCCTGGCTTATCCCCTCCTGCCTAAACTCCTTAAACTTAAATCTTTTAAAGATTTGATACCCTGATAGTCATGTCCGTTTCCGACAGTCTTTGGTATTTCGTGTCTTCCTGGTTCATTATGCATGCGTTATAAAAATGTAGATAAACAATGAGTTTCCTTCATTTCTATGATTGAGCTGTTCCATGTAAAAAACGGAAGACCGAAGAAACAAATGGTGCACGGAAAAAGAAAACAGAATATTGCATATGCCAAAGAAGAATAAATTAAAGTCTACATTTTGAAAAAATAAAGTTTTATTCAATTTAATCAAACAAAGGATGTACAAGATCGTAAATGGTCTAGTTAAAATTGATGCCACTGACAGTGACAGGCTTGTACAACCATCACGACTAAGTCGAAACATGGGCCAACACTCTTTTCATATACCATCATGTAACACCATTATAAGGAAGGCGTCATTTTACCCAAGAACCACCAGGGATTGGAACGCTCTGCCCACTGACACTGCTACTGCCAAGAGTCTTGAATCATTCAAGACTCACTTACTTGATTAAATTAATCAAGTTGTTTTTACTTGCACATTGATTTTGTACATCACTTTATTGTTAAGTTTTAAAAATTAAGTTTAAAATTAGCATACATACCAAAGTGGCAGTATCATCAGTGATTGATGGCGGCCGCAAACTGGTAGAATTGAAAAGGAAGGTGCAGTTGTATGAGATGGTTTTGGTTACTTCATTTAAGCTTCACTACTTTTGTGTCTTGAGTGTTGTCTCCTTAATGGTATTTAAAAATGAAAGGCAAAACATCAATAGCAATACATGTAGGTGAAATCTGTACCGAATTTAGTAGGTCCTGTAAAAGCAATGAAGGTCCAGTAAAATTTAGTTGTTACTGGACCTCCTGACCTGTAGAAAAAATTCAAGTTTCGCTGGGTCTGCATGCACTAATGTTGTATTATTACACACTCATATAAATATCTAGAATCTGATTTGTTAAAACTATATCATGTGGTATTTGCCAGAATGTCATGTCCACTGCTAAACCTGGCTTAAACTGGTCAAGGACTGTGGAACGTTATGTCCCATGCTTGCTACCGTTATGTCCCATGCTCGCGACCGTTATGTCAACCGCATGCGTGAGAAAACCACAGAGGGAATCCCCATTTGGAGCCTCGTTATTATTTGGATTATCTCCCTTACAATTTTCAGAAAGTAAAAAAAAACATGGCGTCGAGCAGGTACGTTTGGCAGACGGAAGAAGAAATGGAGCGTTTGCTCAGTGAAAAAGACTCAAAGAACACTAAACGAGCAATTTCAACTTCTGTTAAAGTTTCCGGAACTATTTGCAAGCTAATGGCATTGATCAGGAATTTGAATCGTTCAAAACTGGTGTTCTTGACAGTAGGTTGTAGGAATATTATGCAAGTGTGCGAAAGGCAGACGGCTAACATTAAAAAAATCAGCACTACATACGTTGCGTTATGGGTTGAAAAGATTCTTAAGCGATTCAATAAATGTTAATATATCTGATTCTAGGACGTTTCCCGACAGTAATAAAATGTTCCATGCCGTGTTAGTAGATTTAAAGAAGAAGGGGTTCGGGAAAGTTGACCACAAGCCACCCATTACTAAGGAAGATCTCACAAAATTGTATGCTGGCTCCACCCCAGTATTTTACGTTCAGTCAATTTATGGTTTAATGTTGAGCACAAAGTTTATGGTATAATGATGTCCATCAAATTTGGGTGTGGTAAAATTTGGATTAGAATGTCTATTTTGACATCACTCCTTGTTACCAGCTGAAACTGTAAATGTTCATTTAGTCCATGTAACTCCCCCCTCCCCCACCCCCACCCCACAAAAAAAAAGGAAAATAACAAAAATAGTACTTGAGAAAAACAAACATAAAATACATGTACAGAATACAAGATGGGACATAACAACTTCATTTGTTCTAATTGCAATGTCATTGTTACTTGTGCAAAGTAGATATTCGGTGTAATAAAACATTTATTACCCAAGTATGAGTTGGACATGACGGTTTGTCCACCCTCAAAAGACAATGTCACCCTCCGGCAAGCCCTTGAGTGACATTGTCTTACTAGGGTTGACAAACCGTCATGTTCAACTCATACTTGGGTGATAATTGTATAATGTTGACCAATGACATCATAGTATACAGAAATCCCACATGCACTAATGTTGTAATGTTGACCAATGACATCATAGTATACAGAACTCCCACATGCACTAATGTTGTAATGTTGACCACTGACATCATAGTATACAGAACTCCTACAATGCACTAATGTTGTAATGCTGACCAATGACATCATGGAATACAGAAATCCTACAATGCACTAATTTTGTAAAGTTGACCAATGACATCATGGTATACAGAAATCGCACAATCATGGTATACAGAAATCCTACAATGCACTAATTTTGTAAAGTTGACCTATGACATCATGGTATGCAGAAATCCTACAATGCACTAATGTTGTAATGCTGACCAATGCCATCATAGTATACAGAAATCCTACAATGCACTAATGTTGTAATGTTGATCAATGACATCATGGTATACAGAAATCCTACAATGCACTAATGTTGTAATGCTGACCAATGACATCATGGAATACAGAAATCCTACAATGCACTAATTTTGTAAAGTTGACCAATGACATCATGGTATACAGAAATCGCACAATCATGGTATACAGAAATCCTACAATGCACTAATTTTGTAAAGTTGACCTATGACATCATGGTATGCAGAAATCGCACAATGCACTAATTTTGTAAAGTTGACCAATGACATCATGGTATACAGAAATCCTACAATGCATTAATTTTGTAATGTTGAGGGTCGTGGTATAGTTTCTGAATTGTTGAAAATGGATTCCAACATTTATATTTTTGGACAGCTGACTTTGTATCAATTTAGAATTTAAATATGTATAAATGACAGAAATAATATTATTGACAACTTTTGTATTTTTTTAAAAAGATGAAGCTTAAGTTAATAGCTTCAGTTCATATTTATTTTCAGATATTTTCTGATGATGAATTCCATTAGAGGTAATTTTTTACATGATATACCCTGCTATCTAGAAGTTTATTTAATTGTACATATTATTTTTTTTCAGTTGGAAATAGATGACCCAAATGAATTAACAGAAGATTTTATTTATGATGAAGTACATCCAAAGAAAAATGCAGCCAGAACAGCCTTTGCCAAACCAAAGGGCCCTGCTGGACGGGGTCCAAGAAGAATGCCCAGACCACAAGACTCATGAGATGTTTTTGTTTGTTTATAGTCCACTTATAAAATATTTTATGGTGCATTTAAACACAGCTTATAAACATAGGAAAGTAGACTTCGACAAGCTTAAAATAAACTTGGACTTTCCTGTAAATATACATTATTTGGTCTCACAAAACTTTATTTCCAAATCTTTTATACATCACATTTAATAATTCATTCGGATTGGTTGAATGTTTACTTCATGTCTATTTCAGCATTTTTTCAGTTTTAATGTAGAGGAAGAAGCCCTAAGCTCCCAGAGAAAATTAACAAGTGGCAGTAAATACCTGGTAAATTGTCTCACATAAAGTACAAGCCAGGTACAACTGGTAGTAAACTGGGTGTGAAACTAAACTTAATTGGGTGATAGGATAGTGGTTATTGCAGGCAATTGATATCTTTAACACTTAGACCAGCATGCTCTCTTTAATCCATGTTAAATGAGTTTAAATATTTGAATAACAGATAAATGTCGCTCAACATTCACAAACCAGAATATCAAAAAAGCACAGTGTATAAAGATTCTGTGATATTGTTTTATGTGTTATAAATATTGTGTAATCTTTGAATATTTTATTTTATTGTCCTAATTGTTGAACTGTGTGTGTACCGAAGTCTTTGATATACATGTAAAATATCTAGATTAAGTTCAAGATTATATTTCAGTATTTGTCAGAATATTTTGGAGGAAAGCTTGGGGAAAAAATCACAAAAATAACTACAATGTGAAATGTTTATGTAATACACTAGTGTCCCTCTTATTGAGCCATATTTCTTATTAACTGAATAGTTACATACTGTTAATTTGCTCCCCCCAAGAGAGGCCATACCTCTTGTAAGGTCACTTTTTCATTGCAGAAGGTGTGGTTCTTATACGAGGGGAATTACACCATATTTGCAAACATTTTAATTAAACAAAGTGGATATCTTAATATGATTTGTAATACAATGTTGATTTGTAAAACATTTCTTTATATTATTTATAGCATGCTTTTTCTAAAATTATTAAAAAAAAAAAAAAAAACAACATTAAAACACATTAAGAAACTGTCTCATGTTACTTACTTTAACATAACACTTTACACCATATATTTTATTTAAAGTCTATTGATATCACAACAAAAACTGAAATAAATATATGACATATTTGTACTTGTATTTATCTTGCCAGTTAACTACAGGTATATTCATTAACATTGCACTGTAGTATCAGTTGTAGTATTATTATATCTGTTGATAAATTACATGTATTGTTTTATGAAGAAACAAAAACCAGTTAAATCCTGAAACTACATTTTGTACTTTAAACATATCAATTTTGTTTTATTTTTTATTTATCAAAATTCCATTCAGTCTATTTTCAGAGCTTACTCCATGTTTGCATTGTTTATATCAAATCCCTCCTGAAATATTAAATATAACCTATTTATATATTATGGGTTAAATAAGTTGGTTATAACAAGGTGCCAGTCTTCATCACATCAAGCTGTAGTTGTAACTGATATTTGTTATTATACGCTGATATTTTTTGCGTTGAGGAATGTGTTTTGTTAAATCATAAGATTTGATTGTTTTAATAAATATATATCTATATATACACATTGAAACCTGTCTAAATCAAATCCTGAATATAACAGAATTCTGTCCAATCCAAACACAACAGCTGTTCCCAATGAGGTTTGGTTTAGACTGGTTACACTTTATGTTTTAAATGTCCATAACCTATGTATTTAGTGTATTGTTAAAAACAGGTTCATTTCAACACGTAATGAAATGAATGGGGTTAAATAGTCATAGAGGGAAAAATGAGAATTAATTGTAATATTATAAGTTATTTACGTTCCTATCCATAGATATGGAGATTTTAACATGCTGAAGTAGCCAAGTACACCCTGAGGTGCAGCCGAATGGTGTACAGGCTACTGAAGGGTGTTAAAATCTCCATATCTACGGATAGGAAAATAGATAACGAATTTATCCCCGGTTATAGTCAAAAATAAGACATTTTGGACCCACGTAAAAGTAACGTTTCCTTTGTTTTTGGAAAGAATAAGTAAAAAATATGACAGTTTCGAGTGTTTTTTAGCCCGTGTAGGGTACTACCTTTGGTAGAACCCTACAGTTGATCAAAGTAAGAGCTTTATATTCAATATATAGCTAAAATTAACTAAATTTGATTTTGGAGTGCAATGTCGTGAGCTTTAACATCATATTATCCCCGTTTTGAAAATTATAACAACATTTGATTGGTTAAATGGCTAGTTACACCCGGTAATATCGTTTTGAAAATTATAACAACATATGATTGGTTGAATGGCTAGTTACACCCGGTAATATGGGTTTTTTATACCCGGGGTTTTAACCAATCAAAAGTTGTTATAATTTTCAAACTGGGGATAAAATACAGTGTACCCTTGTTATACTGCCCCTCTTCAATCTGCTACCATCACTTATCGCCATCAAATTTCAACATTCAAATTTAAAAAAAAATAATGTAACTTTTATTTAGATTTCTCCATAGATATATTGTCACCCTTGTCTACCACTAAAATATAGCTAGTCGTAAAGATGGTGGTATAATGAGGGTGTATTGTACATTTGTATGTTACTTCAAGAATAATGACATTTATTTTTGAATACATTTATGATAAATAATTTTGAACTGCAACAACTTTTTATATGGTTTAATATTTTGATACAAAATATATTTTTTTAGTTAAAGTATTACAAAAAAATCATTCAAAGATGAATTTGATCCAAACAAGACAATTATTGATACATGTACATAAGAATTATGTTTAAAGACTTTGGACAAAATATATGTCGGATTAATTAAAATTTGTCATAACTATGGTAATGTATTACAGCATGATTCCTCAGGGTTATATGGCTATCATTAGAGCATATCCCCAATTTGAAAAAATAATAAACTATTTATAATGAAATGGATTTCTTTTTATATTCCTAAAAAAAAAAGATGCTCAAATATATTATATAGTACATAAAGTTGCTTAGGTGCAAAGACAGGTAAATATTGAATGTTGGTAACTCTAATTGTGGTTAGCCTTATTTAAAGACGAAGTGAGGTAACATGTATTGTCATCACATTGTTCCCTGGAAGTCTTCTTACCATCGGTGGTGTAATGGTTAGTGTGCTCGCCGCGATCAGGTAAAACCAAAAACAATAAAATTGGTATGTGTTCCTTCTCCGCTAAGCACACAGTATTAAAGAGAAAGACTGGTTTGCTTGCAATCAGAATAATGTGTCGTAGTGGGGTGATATGTGTTTTTAAATGTATGTTTTTATAGGACTTCAAAATGTTTGCAGTCATATTATGTTATAGCACTTTTGTTTTTGCCCTCACCGTCTGTTTGTAGACAGAATGGTTTCTGTAAGATAACTCGAGTTGTGGTCGACGAATTTTGAATTTTGAACACAATGATCTTTGGCACTGAATAAAAGTTGGTATTTTAACACTACGCGTTTTCAAACAAGAGGCCATAAGGTTAGTTGTACACAGAGAGCTTATTTTTATACCCGCCGCAACGAAGTTGTAGGGGGGTATACTGGTTTCACCATGTCCGTCCGTCTGTCTATGTCGTACGATAACTTGAGTTGTGTTTCTTAGAATCTTTTAAAATTTTATCAGCTGTTTACTGGTGAAGAGAGGAGGATCCCTTTCATTTTTGACGATTTTCACTTTTGCCGTTCCAGAGTTATTGGACTTTATATGACGGAGAATAGGATGTTTACCCTATGTCGTATGATAACTTGAGTAGTGTTTCTCAGATTGTTTTGAAATTTTATCAGCAGCTTACCGGTGAAGAGAGGAGGATCCCTTTCATTTTTGACGATTTTCACTTTTGCCGTTCCAGAGTTATTGGACTTGATATGACGGAGAATAGGATTTTTACCCTATGTCGTATGATAACTTGAGTAGTGTTTCTCAGAATGTTTTTGAAATTTTATCAGCAGCTTACCGGTGAAGAGAGGAGGATCCCTTTCATTTTTGACGATTTTCACTTTTGCAGTTCCAGAGTTATTGGACTTGATATGACGGAAAATAGGATTTTTACCCTATGTCGTATGATACTTGAGTAGTGTTTCTCAGAATGTTTTGAAATTTTATCAGCAGCTTACCGATGAAGAGAGGATGATCCCTTTCATTTTTGTCAATTTTCACTTTTGCCGTTCCAGAGTTATTGGACTTGATATGACGGAAAATAGGATTTTTACCCTATATGTCGTATGATAACTTGAGTAGTATTTCTCAGAATGCTTTGAAATTTTATCAGCAGCTTACCAGTGAAGAGAGGAGGGTCCCTTTCATTTTTTGTCGGAACAATCAGTAATGTTTTGGTTATGGAAATAGGTTGGACAGATGTGGGGAGCGGGGGGTATATCTTAGTGAGCTGTGCTCACAGTAATACTAGTTCATGATTTTGTTGTTTTTTAATGAAATCCTTGAGAAGAGTTTGAAGACACCAAAGGGGTAATCGGCAGCTGTTCCTGCTCCACTAGTGGTACCCAGCATGATGACTTCAACTTAACCACTAGGAACTCTTGGTTCAGCAGCATATATCCCGTTAAGCTTAAAAACCAGAGGCTCCCAGGAGCCTGTAATCGCTCACCTGGATCAAAGCTGCTTTCAATAACCGCAACTGCACTGTAGCGGCCATTTTGGTGGGAGAGCACGACTGCCGGACACGATTTTGGAAAAGGACCATCCAATGACTATTCCATCAAAGTTTGGTTCTAATTGAGCTACTGGTTCCAGACAAGATGTTTTTTATGTGAATTTCCCATAGAGTCCTATGTTAAACTAACTTCAGCTGTGCAGCCATCTTGGTCAGAGGGCGGGACCACCAGACACAATTTTGGAAGAGGACCATCCAATGACTATTTTATCAAAGTTTGGTTCCAATTCGGTTGTTTCGAATCATTTCCATTCCGTCAAAATTTTGTTATTTTCGTCTGCCAGATCACGTGATTTCGATGGAACTGCTGGTCCTGAGCTTCCAGTGTCAATGTAGACAACAAAAACTCCAATCGATATGTGCCGTTTTAACGTTCGATTCTCAAGTTAAAAATATCTTAACATTTTCTGTAAAAGACAGCTATCATGAAAGGAAAACGATCTGCCTTTATGTATATATTTCTTATATAAGACAGATAGTGGGGTACCGAACACCAGTATTTATTCAGCGGTTTCCTTGGCGTCTCCATATTACAATTACTTATAATCTACCGCATCTACGACTATGATACATGTATGCTGACGT
>MJUT01012167.1:339562-355366 GCA_002080005.1 Gigantidas platifrons | reverse complement strand
TATGCTGACGTCACAGTAATAGCGTAAACACCGGAAGTCGCCTGCCTATTTGTTCAGACGTCAAGACACGAAAAAGACGGAACGTGGTCGGAATTGACATGATTCGAAACAACCGAATTGAGCAACTGGTTCCAGACAAGAAGATTTTTATGTGAATTTCCCATAGGGTCCTATGTTAAGCTAAGCTCGGCTGTGGGGGCCATCTTGGTTGAAGGGCCGAACCGCCAGACACATTTTTGGAAGAGAGCCATCCAATGACTTATTTCATCAAAATTTAGTTCTTATTGAGCAAATGGTTTCAGACAAGAAGATATTTATGGGAATTTCCCATAGGGTCCCATGTTAAATTAAGTTCGGCTGTGGCGGCCAGCTTGGTCGGAGGTCTGAAATGTTCTTTTTGCTGCTAAAAAGGACACAGCAATATAACGCTGTTTGTAAGGACACGTCTGCAATTTAGGAATCAAGTGACATAAGATCCAGTTCTTCATTTTTGATTGAAATTCCAAAGGAACCCAAAACAGACCATGGTTGTCCAGGATTTCATCTTTCGTAAGTCTCGTTGAGGTATAAGTAGGGTTGCCAAGTGAATTGTCAAGACCTAATTCCTTTATCACGTAGTGTATGTCATGTGATTTACACACAAAAACGATAGTTAGGGGCCTTGTTTGCAGGGGCAACATCCTTGTCATCGAGGCGAGGCAACATTTGGGTCTTTTAAGATAAATGTTGTGGTAGTGCTCTTTGACCCATTAAGTTTTTTAATTCTAATTTGTATCGACAACCATGCAGTTGTAACGTGGCCAGCTGTATTATATATCAATGGGGAACTTGCACATGTGCAATCAGGAGGTTTAGACTAAATTAGTCGTCAATGCGTTACTCCAACACATTGTAGTTAAATATTTTGGTTGCAATAGGTGTGGTATACAAGATTATAGGAAGACTGATCTTTAAAACAGGGAGGAATTTTAGATTTGACTGATACATGATGGATACTTCCTCAAGTGTAGGTTAATGACATCAAGACCTTTGTTGGCATACAAAAGTTTAAGAAAGGAACACTTATCTATTTCATCTTTCTTAATGCCAACAGGTTTTGAGTCTGTGATGGGCAATATCCAAGACAATTGTAAGCTTTTATTGATTTGGATTTGTAACAGTGCTTTCCAAACATAAGTTGTACAAGGAATGTAGTTTCGACCATTGATACCATGCACGTTCTCATCAGAGGAAAATTAAATATGTGGGTGTTTTATATGAGTCGCCTCCCTTTATAGAAGCATACATCATGGCGTTGCATCAATGAAAACGTTAGCTGCATAAATGAAATTCCCTATGGAAATGATATTTCTACATATCTAAGAGACTTGTTTCTGATTTGATTTGATTTTTGGTGTTGTAATGCCACTTTCAACAATATTTCAGCTATATCATGGAGACCAGTTTTAGTGGTGGACTAAGTCGGAGTACCCGGAGAGAACCACCGACCATGGGCAAGCAACTGGTCAACTTTATCACTTGCGGCTGCAAGTCGAGTGCACCTTTTTTGTAATTTACAAAGCCTGGCGCGAAAACACGCCGTATTGGTGATAGGCTTGTACGAGTTGTTAGGTAATCCAACTAGCTAACTCATTGAGCCACCCGGGCCCCCGACTTGTTTCTGTGCCAGTAAAATGAACATATATATTTATTAATTTGTGATGTCATAAGTATTTTAAAGAGGTCGCTTGGTAATAGACAATTTATTAAGCTGGTCAATCTCATTAAACTCAGCCCCATCAATGCCCATATTTGGAAATCGTCATCATCATCAAGAACCATGGCTATTGTCATATTGATATTTCTCATAAATTTAAAACTTATTTAGTTTCATAATAATGCCATGAATTTTTCTAAGAAATTCATTATACAAGAGCTTCTATGCTCACCTGAGAAATATAGTCAATTATGTGCATTCTTATGTACAACAGTGTACAATGTACAACATTTTGACCAATATTTAGTCCTACACTGGGTCATTGACACAATATTTTTTTTCTCCTGTAAATATTTAAATACATCTACATGTATAGGCTAAAAGACCCTACTGTGACAGAAATGTAGAACAGAAATATAAGGGCTGTTCCTTTACTTTAAATTTGTTTCCTAATGTATAGTTGGGTAGTCTCTTATGTTCATTCTCTTAAGTCTTAGCAAATTTAGAGTTTGAATTCTTAGCAAACTCCCCATCAGATAATGATGTGAATGTAAATGAATTTATAGTTTATCTTAAGTGAGGATACAGCTGAAATGAAGTTTTCTCAATTGGAAAAAGACATTCAATATTTTGGTAAATATTTCTGGAATGTCTGGTATTATAGCATGCAGTTTTTCTGGAAAAGAAGTAAAATATGTTTCAACCAATCAGTAGCCAGGGCAGCCACCTTGGATTTCGAATCACTGCAAAAACTAACAACACTTCTTCAGAAACCCTAGAAGAACATTTACGGCAAGTCTGATGACTTCAAATGATGTAGTTAGGGGTAAAAATAAGTCTCGGCCAATCAGAGACTGAGGCTGCCATGTTGGGTTTCGAATCACTCTGAAAAACAACACTTCTTGAGGAACTAATGAGAAACATATCTGGTAAATATGCTGACTTCACATACAGTAGTTCTGGAGAAGAAGAAAATATTTCGGACAATCAAAGGCTAGGACAGCCATCTTGGATTTCTAATTGCTTCAAAAAGATACAACACTTCTTCAAAACCACTAGAGGAACAAATGTGATAAGTTTGGTGGCTGGGCAGTTGAAAATGTGAAAAGTTTACGACATACAGACAAACGCTGTTCATATTTCTATCAGAAAAGCTCAGGTGAGCTATAAAAAAACCACCATCAAAGTGAATTGTTGAAAAATAAACTCTCCAAGTGCAAATAACAGAAACATCCATTTAACACCTTACAGCCACATGTTTGGAAACAGTTAAGAATTATGATACCCCAAATCAATACCAACATTAACTTAGTGCCAAGAATCATTGTGTTTAAAATTCAGAAGAGTTCTGTCACTATTATGTTATTGCATGGAAACGATTCTGTCTACAACGGTCGTATGAAAATGTGAAATGTTAAGGACGATGACACACACAAATTATGGCAATAGCTCATATGACATTTTGGGTCATGTGAACTAATAATCAAGATGAACAGTTTGAAAGTCATATATATCAAGTCAAAAATAAGGTTGTTTATCATTTATTACAACATAATATGACTTATTACACTATATCTTGAAATTATATCAATTGAGTTCAAGACAACACAGATTAACTGTATTTTATATTCCCAGTCTATTCTTTTGAAATTTTAAAACTTCTTAAAAAAGGAATCTTTAATTATGAATCATAGCACCAGAGATCTTAAAATATTATTTTCACACACATCCTCTGTTTTCAGAGTAATTTTTATCCACTTGTCCCCTAAGCATTTGATTTTGAGCATACCTGATGATGGTTATTCCAAAACTTATTTTCTTTGTCAGCATGCATAAGCTTCATAATGTGCTAATAATAATAACGTTCTTCAGAATTTTTTTGTACTGAAATATTTGTAAAAAAAAATGAATTCCAAACTATACAAGAGCAGATAAATGATCCTTTGAGGTACAATTAAATACATTTAACACAGGTAAGCATAATCAGCAGGTAAGACAAACTAAACCTTAGTGTCTGTATGTAGTAATATCAGCTTCAAAAGATTTTACATACATGTATATCCTACATAATGTCAATATACTACATTAAAAACATGCATACCAAATTTTAGTAAAAAATTACATAATTACTGACAATAATTTTGTAGAAACAATTCACTATCTACCAATAAGTATACTGTAGCTGTGGAACTGTAGCTTTTTTTTGTTTTTTTGTGACCTGTAAACTTGTGGAATCTCTACTCCAACTGAAATTTCGGGTGCTATCATCTCATTTGTGGAGTTCATTGAATAAGTACACTGATACTGTTCGGTTCAATAAATATTTTTTCACAAGCTTCCATAGTTAATTATACCCTCTCCAACGAAGTTGCGAAGGGATATAGTAATGCTACCATCCGTCCGTCCTTCCTTCCATCCGTCTTTCCGTAACATCCTTGTGAACACTCTAGAATCAACATCCTTCAATGGATTTTGACAAAACTTGGTACATACTTAGTCCTTAAGAGAATCTGGAATCCTATTGATTTTCTAGGTCAAAGGTCAAGGTCACAGGGTCAAATTTTTAAGCGAGGGGATACGCCATGCTTTGTGTTGCCCTTGCTATCTTTGAATATTTCTATTTAAGTCCTAAAATGGGACAAATATTTACTGTTCCAAACATTGCCCTTTGGTTTTGCCATCTTAACAACAAGAAAAGTAACTTAATTTTGCACTCACTTATCCAGAAAGTTTTCGGAAGTCGATTCTATATTTCTATACTTTCTCTAAATATTTTATTGAACTGAATGGCATCAATGTACTTATTCCATGAACTACCACAAATGAGATTATAGTACTCAGAATTCCACAAATTTTACAAACAGGTAAAATCCGTAGCTTTATGGTCGCAAAAAGGAAAAAAACCATAACAGCTACAGTTCCCCAGCTAAGAGTAATTACAAACAACGATAAAACTAAAGGCTGACATGAGTTTGTATTGCTCACCTGGTTATTCATGCATATCTTGGATTCAATCAAGCTTGTTATTTATATTCCAATAAAGTTCAATGGTAAACAATGTTCTGTGGTGGTGGCCATTTTTGATTTCTGATTAACATAAAAAATGAAATTTTTGTAAGAGACCATCCCATGATTATTCATGTACAGTTTGGGTTCAATCAAATGTAATAAGAAAACTTATTTTATTAATTTTCTAAAACAGTACTATGCTTAACTTTGTCTTGTGAAAAAAAAAACAAAAAAACCCACATACACCTTTTTAGAGGGTCATATAAGGAACATTCCTACATGTAACAATTCCATCACATATGTGGTTTCTGATAAAAAGATATTTGAAATTTCAACCAATCAGAAAGGATAATTGATGTAGCATCTATCTAGATTTCAGCATGAAATTAAAATAAAATATAAAGTTAAAGTATCACCCAAGAACATTCCTGTGAACTTTAATGGCATTTGCTATAGTGATTTCTGGAGAGAAAAAAACATTGAAAAGTCAAAACCTTAGGAAAAAAAGACAATAATGACTGACTGATGCAAAGTGGTGACAATACCTGACATGTACCTTTCATCTAGATGAGCTAATAAATACCCAATAGATCAGTACAAATATATCTGCATAGTTAACTGTATATACAAAAGTTTACTGTTCTATACATTTTGACAATTAATTTGATTTGACAGAATAAGCTTGATTCAATTCCATATTTCACAGATCTACAGAGTTATAGAACCTGATTGAGTACAGATATGTCTACAGATATAACTACATTACCATTATATTTATTTTTCTATCCTTCCGTGTAAGCCATGGATATAATTTATAAATTGTTAACGGCATGACCTAGTATTTTCATTAAAATGCACAACTGAATATATAATCTATGATTTAGACATCTATTAAAAATTAAGTGTTTGAAACATTATGTTGTAATAAAAATGTTACAAAAAATGTATTTTGAAAATGGTACTATTCATAACATTAAAATCAAAAACAGTTGGAAAAAAAATCATAAAATGTTTACAAAAATATTGCACAATTCAATAAATAATGAATATTTATACAATATAAGAAGAGTTGGTCATATTTATATTATCTGGGACAAATGTGGTGAATGAACTTTATTTTATTAGTAAGGTCTATCTACTTTTGTGGCTTGAAATGATTTTTTAAAATGGATTTTTATCTAATACACTTCTTTAAAGTTTTATGACTGAAATTATTTTTTTTATACTGGACACTGAAAAATGATAGTATTTCAGTCATTAATAATAATATAACATACCTAGAAATCTGGTAGTTCATAACAAAAAGCACATATATATATATATTTATTTCATCACAATTTTACAATCAATTACAACTATATGCTTAAAATACAATACAAAAGGCAGCATGTTCATGATAACTTTGCACAAATATATTTATGTTGATTTAACATAACAAGAGCACCGCCCACAGGTGCTGGACGCTCGACTTTTTCGTATCTGATATTAAACTGCAAGCAATTTACATAATTATTGAGAAATTGCATTTTTTTAAGAAATTCGAAGTCAAAAAGGGGGAATAACTCAAATAAAATGCTGTACGGAGTTGTCTTCTCTTGTCAACAGATTGAGGTCAACACTTTCTACAAGTGTATTGAGTTTCAAGTTAATAGCTTTGATAGTTATTGAGAAATTTTAAAGTAAAAAAGGGGGAATAACTCAAAGAAAATGCTGGATGGAGTTTTCTTCTCTTAACAGATTGGGGTCAACACTTTCTACAAGTGTATAGAGTTTCAAGTTAATAGCTTTGATAGTTATTGAGAAATTTTTATTTTACTAAAAAACTAGAAAATTGAATGCCCCCATCTCAACCCCTCACCCCAATTCCAATTTACTACCTTAACTTTTGGCTTGGTTCTGAGGAATGTGTAGGGGTATAATGCAAAGAAAACGTCTTGAAGAGCCAAAATGGATTTTCAATATAACTTAATTTGAAGGAATGGTATATTATTCATCGGGTATGATGTAGAAAACTTTTGTATAGACTTTAAAAGGGGTTTGTGTCTTAGTTTGTGTCTGTAAGACACATACAATGCCCCCGCGGTTATAATTGCAAAAGGGTAAACCAATGTTTTGCTTATTCAGCATCAAGCAGAAATGACTGAAATAAATGAATCTGTACCTAACAATGTGATGTTCGATTGATTGATTGCTTGAATGGGGTTTAACGCCATTTTCAGCAGTATTTCAGCCATATCGTGGCAGTCAGTTTTAGTGGCGGAGGGACCCGCAAGTATAAGGAGCATTGTTTACACGTTAACAGGTTTCAGTGGCCAAGTTCATATAAGCATAATTTTGTAAAAAATTGTTGAAAATCAAAATCCATAAAATCCATATAAAACCTTCAGTGTTGGTTCTAACTGTCTACAAAATATAAAAGGTCTAGCTCAAAAACTGTAGGAGGAGTTAGCCAGACAAACCATGTTCCCTTTATGCAGCTAGTACGAAAACAATGACTAAGTCCAACTACCTGTCATTTTGAGAATATTTTATGAAAATCAAAATCATGTGGACATGCACACCTCCATTATGTGTATAAACATCCTACAAAATATTAAAGCTGTAGCTCCAAAACTGTAGGAGGAGTTAGCGGGACAAACTATGCATACTATAGTGTGACGAACGGACGGACAGGGGTAAAACAATATGCCCCCCGACCAATAGTCATGGGGGCATAAATATCCCAAATTTCTATGTACTATGTCAAAACAAGGACAGATAACTCTGGATATACAAATCACAGGGTCACCTGCCTTATTGTAATGGGTTCCCCATTTAATAGTGAACATGTATGTTGAGTTTCATTTCAATGACTATCATAATTATTGAGAAATTGGATTTTTTGAAGAAATTCTAAATCAAAAAGGGGGAATAACTCAAATAAAATGCTGGATGGAGTTGTCTTCTCTTGTCAACAGATTGGGGTCAACACTTTCTACAAGTGTATTGAGTTTCAAGTTAATAGATATACAAATCACATTGGTCATCTGCCTTGTTGTAATTGGCTCCTCTTTTGATAGTGAACAAGTATTCCAAGTTTCAAATGGATACCTTTGATAGTTTTTGAGAAATGGACTCTGACAAAAAACTTAACCTAAAATTTAACCAAAAACTTAACCGACCCAGATGCTGACGCCGGAGTGACGACAATAGCTCAACTTTTTTCTTCGAAAAGTCAAGCTAAAAATGTTCGTTTTTTTACAATGAACATTATTGAAAATAGTCAAATATTTTTTTAGCTTCCTGCAAAATTACAGATCTTGACAATGAATTTCTTAAGAAATGATGAGAGATTCTAGTACAATATCTGTCTAAACTAAATCTTGAATAAACTGGAATCCTGTATAAACAAAACCTTAAATAAAATCCTAATGTAGGAATTCTTTCTTAATTTAACCTGTATAAACCAAACCTTAAATAAAGTCCTAATGTAGGAATTCTTTCTTAATTTAAACAAAACAGGTGAACTGTTAAAAAGAATAATCTTAGTTGAAATGATACCATGTTATAGTACAAATGTAGTTTATGTAGAAAACATGAAAATTTAACAAATATGAATGATCATCAACATACATTATGAATAAAATAAAATTGTTGCCAATACAACATGGCACTTCAGACTTGAGAGCATTTCTCAGCTCGTTCAATTGATAAAATTAGTCACTAACATAAACCAGCTATTTACCTATTTGTGGTCACTTCTTGTTTCTTTCTTTTACATGCAAAATCAGCCTAGAATCATCAGCTGAGTAGTGTCATGTCAAAGGTCATTGTGAATATGTGATATGGTCCTTCTAGTACAATATTTGCTTCCTGGATATTAAATCAATTTGCCCACATTTGCAGCATTTCTATTGAACATTAGCACAAATTTAGGTACCATTGATTTGCTAAGGCCTTTCTAAATATGTTTTACATATGGATATTTATTATAAAACTAGAGGCTCAGGTGAGCCTGTATCGCTCACCTGATATAAATAAATCCTCTTAAGAATGTCTGCATGCCGAATACAATTCAAATCCCATAGGGTTCTATGTTAAAACTATGTCTGCTCATGGCAGCCATCTTGGATGAAGGTTGTGGTCACCGGACACAATTTTGAAAGTATATACTACCCAAGGAACATCCATGCCATGTTTGCTTTAAATTGGCTGACTGGTTTCAGAGGAGAAGACTTTTAAAAATGTTTTCCATTGGGTCCTATGTTAAAACTATGTCCGCTGACGGTGGCCATTTTGGACCGAGATTGGGGTCACTGAACACAATTTTGGAAGTTGACCACCTAAGGACCATCGATGACATGTTTGCTATATTTGTTTACTGGTTTCAGAGGAGAAGATTTTAAAACATTTTTTCCCATAGGGTCCTATGTTAAAACTATGTTCGCTGATGGTGGCCATCTTGGATGGAGGTCGGGGTCACATGACATTCTTTTGAAAGTTGACCACCTAAGGACCATTCATGCTATGTTTGCTTTAAACTGACTTACTGGTTTCAGAGGAAAAAATTTTAACAAATTTTTCCCATAGGGTCCTATGTTAAAACTAAGTCGAGTCATGGCGGCCATCTTGGATATGCGATCGGCACAAAAATAACAAATTTAGTAGAGGACCATCCAGTCACCATTTCTATAATGTTACAATTCCATCGGCTGAGTAGTTTCTGACAAGAAGATTTTCAAAGTTTCAACCAATCAGAACACATTATTGGCCCTGGCGGCCATGTTGGATTTCCGATCTAAACCAAAATAACAAATTTGGTAGAGGACCTCCCAATCAACATTTCTGCCAAGTTTGGTCCAAATCTGTTCAGTAGTTTCAAAGAAGAAGATGAAAGTATGAAAAGTTTACAGACGCGGACGACGACGATGACGACGCCGACGGATGCAAAGTGATGACAAAAGCTCACATGACCCTTTGGGTCAGGTGAGCTAAAAATAATCACAATTTTTCTTAATGAACTTTAATATCACTTAAATGGTGGCTTTTTAAGAGATATTCACGAGATGTAAAATTTTGACCTTTAAAAGTCGTCCATACATATTCAAATAACAATATAAAAGCATATAAAATATCTGCCTTTGAACAGTCTCTTATAACTAAAAACCATCGTCAGCATCTACACAAAAGTATACAAATGATCTCTTTTTGCATTTAATCTAAATCAAAATCACTGTCTGTATCTTCATCATCAGGTAGAATACAACGATTCTCTCCAGTATTTTTATCTTTTATACATTTGTTGATTATATCATTATTTGGCAAAAAACTATGTCTGAAAAAAAAAAATAGATCAAAATTAATTCTAAGGATTATTTTCTCTTTTAAATGGCATATTTTTGTACTGTTATTTCATATGGACAATGTGTAATCGTTCTTATAGTGGGAAAATTATTTCTAAAATGTTTTCAGATGAACATATACTAGTGAAAATTTTTCTCATCTCATCTAAAATGTATCATAAAATGTAAGCATAAATACAACTGACTTTTGAAAAAGACAAGTGTGGACACACACAGATGTTTATAATGATAGTTGATGGATGATGAAACAAACATATTGATTTGGTATGTAGATTGTACCACTACAGTGATAATACCCATGAAAATTAACTAACTTTGGTACAAAAACTGAAAAAGTACTTGGGTAGTCTCTTTTGAAAATTATGTTTGTCCACTTCTTCACCTGTCCAGAAATGACTGCTAATGTGGGTATACAAATAAGCAATGTTTTTTTTCTATGTTTGTCAGTATCATAAATAGATCTCCATAATATCATTTGTAAATTGTGTTAAGGTGTAAAGTATTAAATCATAAATGGCTGACTTTTGCATATTGGGTTCTAAATGGGATTTTAAAGAGGGTCAAACTATGAAGGTGCTCACCATGTTAAACTGAAAAATATAAGCTTTACATATACAGTTATTTTGATTTTGATTTTGATTTTGCTTTTGTCATCATTGCCGCAAATTTATTTTTGAAAGGTGTCCCAAAAGATATTTTTGGGAATCTTGGATGGTGGAAAAATGGGGAGGTGCTTTCTATTTTGCACAGTTCCAAAATTTGAAAACTGAGTTCACTCTCTTTTACTGATAATATTGTAAGCTAAATTGATGTATAAACAGCACTGGTGAATGATTACTGGCTCTCTGGAGCATATTGTTTTAAGAAATAATTTCCAAAACAAAAGTATGAATTATAGAAAATCGGGACCAGGTACTTCAAAAGAGTCAATATCTTACAAATGTATGTTCCATGAATGAAAACCCATTAATATGCACTACTGCCATCAGTAGGTTTTGTGTCCAGTAATAATCCCTCTACTTTAAGATTCATCAATTGTCTGATTTGATTTGATATTTTGGTGCTTAATGCCACTTTCAGTAAAATTTCAGCTATATCATGGCGACCAGTTTTAGTGGTGGAAGAAGCCGGAGTACCCGCAGAGAACCAACAACCATGGGCAAACAACTGGTAAACTTTATCACTTGCGGCTGCAAGTCGAGTGCACCCTTTTTTGTAATTTACAAAGCTGGGTGCGAAACCATGTCATATTGGTGATAGACTTGTATGAGTTGTTAGGTAATCCAACTACCTAACTCATTGAGCCATCCGGGCCCTCATCAATTGTTTGTGTATAAATTAACATTCTCAATCCTTGAACTAGAGGCTCACTTGTTAGTTAGTTAGTTTTAAGCATGTTTGCAGTTTTTGAGACAAGAATTGCCCATGAAGTTAAAAATTATTTGGACTGGTAGTTTCAGTCAGAGAAAATTCTATAATTTCAGCTAATCAAAAAACAAGAATTTTTAATTGTGGCCATGTTAATTGTCAGATCAAGTGGAAATGAGAAATTTTTGTCGGGGACCTCACAAACATCGTTTGTGCCAAGTAACACTAACAAATAATTTGGACTTGTAGTTTAATAGGTGAAGATTTAAACAGTTTCTACTAATCAGAAACAAGAATTGAAAGATCAAGACAAAATTATGTATTTTTTGTAGAAGACCTAACAAACATTATATGTATCAACTTACAATTCATTTGCCCTTTTAGTTTCTGAGTAAAAGGACTTTAAGTTTCAGCCAATCAGAAACAAGAATTTCCTATGATGGACATCAAAATATTTGTAAAGCACCTCACAACATTATTTGTACAAACAAACAAATAATATGCACTTGTAGTTTCAGAGGAAAAATGTTCATAGTTTCAGCAAATCAGATACAAGAATAAGCCAATTGTAGCCATGTGTTTTGTCAGATCAACATTTAATGGGGAATCTTTATAGAGGATCTCAAAAACATCCTTTGAAGATACAAATCATTTGGACTTGTCGTTTTACAGGAGAATAATAAAGTTTCAGCTAGGGCTGTCACGGTCATGATCATATGGTAGTTGGATTTACAACTACCTATGCAATCAGTGCCTATCACCACTACAGTTGTGAGTTCGAATACTCATATAACATTACATGATCAAGTTTGTCAGTGAGTTGTGGCAGGTCTGTGGTTTTCCCCAAGTACTCCAGTTTCCTTTACCAATAAAACTGACCACCATGATATAACTGAAATATTGTTGAAAGTGGGGTTCAACACCATAACCCTAATCTTAATCCCTACAGTTTCAGCCAATAAAAAAAACCCCACCTACTTGAATGTGGGGCCATATTTTTTGCTGGAAAGAAGTATACATGTACTTTTTGTACAGGAACTTGCAAACATATTTCCTGCAAAGCTTGGTTCCAATAGGACTGGTAGTTTCAGAGTAGACGATCAAAATGTGAAATGTTAAAGTAATATGAAAGGCGAATATCGTGTAATTTTTTGATTAAATATTTTTACTTAATATGCCACTTAATTTAACTAAAATCAACTGCATAACATTAAAAATCCACTCAAAAGCAGAATTTATGAGCAAATCGCAAAATATTTGACAGCAGATAATTACTGTTGTTAACAACTGAACAGTAATGCAAATGATATGCATGTGACCCAAGATTTGAACTCTTTCGGGGAGATTGTTTTACGGGTGTGTTTGATTTGTGTTTAAATTATCTCCTTTTTGGAAACCTGGCTGTCAAAAGTAGACATTTATTTTTATGTTGATATGATTTATTGATATATTTTGTAATGATAAGGCTATTTGTGATATATTTATTGTATTTAAACATTGACAAACTTCTGCAAATAAAATTTGATAAGAAATTTGCAGAATTAAAATAATAACCATACCATTGTCAAGGTGACGAATGTTTTATATACTTAATGCTTAATGTCTACATTTTCAACTCGTTCAAGGAACCATTGGCTATTAACAGTATGGCCTACTTAGTATAATTTTGAAAAAAGTATAACTTTTGATCCTGTATCTGTCTGTGAGCTTTTTGCTTGGCAACCACCAAACACGCTCCTGTTACAGAAAGTGATTGAATTAGTTGACGATGGATACAAAATGAGATTTAGACATATCCAGGTTTGTTCCACTGGGATTCGAGCTTATGGCAATATGAACTAGAACTGTCTGCATAGCGGGACTAATACCCCCTAATTCACTCTGAATGTGTCCAAGATTATTGATAACTAAGTCTACACGGGAAAATATATTATTTGTCAAATTATAATGTTTAATCACATTCAACAAAAATAAAAACGTCGTAGCATAAAAACTGTAAAAGGAGTTGCACGGACAAACCATGTACCCTTTTTGCCAAATTCACAAATAAAAACTAGAGGCTCCCAGGAGCCTGTATAGCTCACCTGGGTATAATAACAACATCAATCAATAAAACTTGGAAACTCCGGTCAAAAAATAACAAATGTAGCCCTCGTCATTGCAGACCCCCCTCTTCAAAAAAATTTGGGCAGGGGTTCCCCCCTTTACTGTAAGTTATCAATATTGCTGTAAAAAAAAACATAAATCTCAATGCTTCTCAAAATTTAGCTTTTGCTACTTCACATTTTGTAATAGAGTTGCTTCCCTTTGATTATTAAAGTAACCAAAAGCAGTGAAAGTCAATAAAAAATGCATTTCAAGAGGAATAACTCTTCACACAGTTGTCGGACATTTTCAACGGGTTNGCCCTCTATGCCGATATTTTACCCCTCGCTATCGGTCGTGGTAAAATATTTGGCATAAAGGGCCAACCCCTGGTAAAATCAGTATATATTCAAGCCCCCATGAATTATTTCTTAAGCATTCTGGGGTTAAAGCTAATCTAAATTTAAAGCCGAAAATTAACAAAATTTAGTCTCCCATTTTAAGCTATCCCAAAAATAAATAGATTGGGTAATACTCCTATAGAAGCAGGATTAAGTTATACTAAGTAGGCCATACCTTTAATAGCCAAGGTGTCGTGTCAATCTTATAATTTTTTGGACTTATGGGTATCAGTGACTTTAAATGTCAATGGTGTATCTCCCTATATAAGCCATAAAATGAAATATACTGGTTTAAGACCATTTGAGAAGTGTTGTAATGTTATATCTCCAATGTTTTTATTCAACTGGCCAAAACTTTGACCTCTGATATCTCCATTTCTACAAAAATGGACATGTATCATTATAAGATTGACACTATGGTTCCTTGAACAAGTTAAAAATGTAAATATTAAACAGTATATAAAACATTCGTCGCCTTGACAATGGTATGGTTATTATTTGTTAGCAAATTTTATTTGAAGAAGGTTGTCAATGTTTAAATACGATAAATATATTACAAATAACCTTATCATTAAAAATATATCAATAAAACATATCAACATAAAAATAAATGTCTACTTTTGCTGTCAAAAGTAGACATTTATTTTCAAAAAGGTTTCAAAAAGGGAGATAATTGAAACACAAATCGAACATACCCGTTCATCTTCTCTTGATCGGCAATCATCGGACCAAACTTTTCTTCATGAGGTATAATGATCGGCAATCATCGGAACAAAACAACCGAAAGTTAATTAGTCTCCACAACAATGGTGAGGATGAAAAACATGCACACGGATTTGCAGATTTCTAGTTGTTGGGAATATATTTCGACTTGAAACATGCATGAATAGCTTAGTAAAGGTACCACCATGTTCCAAATGAATTTTCAGGGGAAAATTTTCTTCACCCAAAACTGGTGTAATATTACTTTAATGATGGTGACAGACAATGGATGATGGACGCAGAGTGATGGCAATAGGATTGTTATAATTTACCGGAAAAGAAAATTTGTTTCAAAGTATTTCTTTCTTATAAGTCATTGATATTCCAAATTAAGCACAATCTTATCAAATATTTTCTGTTGTCTTATTTTTATATTTGTTATGAAGTACTATCCTGAAATATTATAAGGTAGTATCTGATCAAATGTAAATACTAATAGGGACCAAGTCTACTTTATACTCACTCCTCCAAGAAACTCTCAACATCTGTGGCAAAAAAATCATCACCTAATTCATCAGAGATTCTTATAAAGTTACCAACCATGTCTCCTCCTTTATATATCAGTAATGCTGGAACACCATTTTTAGCCTGATAATAATAAACAAATAATGTTGCTTATAGAGAGAAAATTCATTGAGACTGTGTAGTCACCTATGATTAATATAAAGAATGATACTATTTAAATTAAAATATTATTTCAAACAGCATAGATTGCATCGGTGGTTGGCATACTTGCCTCAAGTGGGGTAGATCATTGGTTAAAGCACCTGTCGGGTCAACCCAAAGACTATAAATAGGTATATGCTGCTTTAAGGAGCAAGAACAAACACTGGTTTGCTCGGAATCAGAAAATATGTCAGAGTGGAATGATATGCCTACCAGTTGACTGTTATTTCAGTGAGCTAGCACTATAATAAAGATCCAACTCAGCATGTCACTATTATACACAAGAATTCAGAAAGCAGATATTCTTCTGCTACAAAGTCAAAGATTGGTGTCTATCATACCCAGATATCTACAGTAAAATGAACTTAAATTCTAATGTAGTGGTTTAATATTCCTGGTTTTTGATTGGACAATGCTGTAATTTTCACGGTATCAATTCCACGGTTGAAATATCACGAGATATTTTTAGAATTTT
>MJUT01012167.1:313415-336602 GCA_002080005.1 Gigantidas platifrons | reverse complement strand
ACCTCTCCAAACACACAAAACAGTGCAACAAATAAAAAAAAAGACCTCTCCAAACACACAAAACAGTGCAACAAATCGGAAAAAAAAGCAATAAAACCAAATAAAAGAGGAAACATTTTGTTGATAAACATGAAATATAACAAGGAGAAATGAAATGGAGTCATGCCTTTGTTATTCTTTTTTTTCATACAAAAATTATTAATAAAATTTAATCAGCCGTATGTCTGAAATCAATATTAACAAAGTCTCCAAAATTCAAAAAAATACATTAAAGTAAATACTATTAAAAATAATTATAATAAAAAATATAAATGAAAATAGAACTAATGATCAATAGATAAGAAGTACAAATAATAATTCAATCAGCGTTGTCTTCTGTGAAATATCTCCGTCAACAGAATTAAACAAATTAAAAATCCAAAATCTTTCAAGATCTTTATATTATTTGTATTTTGTGGTACTCTTGGGCATTCAAAGGGTATTCTGGGGTATTCTTGGGTAAATGTATGGACCCCTAAGCTATTAATAGTGTTTGAAACTGTCCTTTTCCATACCAATTTGAATACACACCATGTGCTTTCCAAGACGAGTTGGTAGATCGTTTATTATTTATTAAAGATAAAATATTTTTAAAACATTAGAATAAATATAATGTTGAAATACAGGGTGCCCACCTTTTTTTGTCCAAGAAATTCCAGGTCTTTTCAAGGAGATTTCAAGGGTTTTCTTCATTTTTTCAAGGTCAGCTTGAATATACCCAATGAACTAAGAGACAGTCTGAATCAATCCCTTAACATAAAGCATAAAAATGCTGTACAGTTTTTTCAGCATACATTGTATGTTTGAATAGCAAATGAAAATTTAATTTCATTATGATTTTCTAAAATCAGTGGCTCTATATTACAACATTGTGTTCTTGTTTACAACTCTAATGTAAATACCAGGGCTCGAAATTAACGCTAGCAAGCAGGCAAATTGCTAGTTGAAATTTCAATTTGCCTTAATTTTGCTAGTGAATAAAGTTAGAACTAGCAGAATTTTGCTAGTTGTAAAAAATTATGTGTTCAGAATCGTATCTGAACTATGACAAACATGTAAATTTGATTTCTTGTAAGATCGGTAAAGATCACAGTGACATCATAAAAAAAGGACGGTATAGTTACGTATTTGTCCGAGAAATACGAATATTTACGTCTCTGTCTGAGAAATATGAACAACCATACTGGTTCCCGATTTTTAAAATAACATCTGGTTGTAATTTTTACAGTTCAGATTACCAGTCAAAATGTCAAAAAGAAGAAAAGTTTCTAATCATGATCGTGACGTTACAAAAATTACGAAATTCTTTCGCCAAGTTTCAGGTAGATTTATAATTGTGATTATAGTGTTTACATTGATTATTAAGAGGAAATAATCGTGAAAATCGTTGTGTGACAGCTGTTTACACTATGATGGTCTATCGTATGAACGCAGCCTGTCTGCTTGCAAGAATGGCAAGATTACGATTTTCGCTTATCTTTGGCTTAGCTGGAGTAAATCAATTATCGTGTTTTTAACAGAAGTGATCTCGAAATTTTATTTAAACAATTATTATTGCTCTGTTTCCAGCTTGATTAACTCTAACTCATCTCTTTTATACAATTTTCACACGAAAAAAAGCAACAACAACAACAACAAAAATTAACACACAGGCATATTTCCTTTACTGGCTTTACAATAATTATTCTGTGACTTTTTGTCACATTACATAATGAAAGATAAAACAAACAAGCCAGTCATTAGTTATTATTTTGGTAATAATTATATAATTATTTGAGATGAACAAAGTTCCGTACATGCACAGTGATGCAGCATACCCACAGCTTTTTTTCATTTGAGGGTACATGTATCCCAACTCCACCAATGTGGGGGTACATGGAATTTTTTGAGGGTACAGTGTGTGGCTCTTCATATTACTGTCCAATAAAACATTGTTTAAAACACTGTGTATGTTTTCATATGATATGAACATTCTCCAGGAAATATTAATGCTTGTTTGTTTATATCAGGTACATGTTTCTTTTAAGAAATAAATCATGGAAGCCAGAATGTCCGGAGGTGACTTAAATGTACTTAATGGTAAAGGATGCCTTTCACAATGCAATATAGTCAGATAGTGAATTGCTTAATTTAATAAAACACATAAAACCTTACAGTCCTATTGTTACATATTTCAATGAAAATAACATACATTTTTTTTTTAATTTGGTTGCTAGTCAGGTCAGTCTGTTTGCTAGTAGATTTTTATTTAACTAGCAAAGATTTGCTTGTGGTGAAAAAAGTTAATTTCTAGCCCTGAATACCATAACAAATTCTCTGATGAACATCCAATTAGGTGGGTCATCTTTGGCAATGGAGAAATACACAAATAATTTGACTGGGGCTGAGGTAAAAACATCCCTCCAAATCTAAATCAACCAATGTCGTACATTTTGAAATTAAATCGACACATGTGGCTGTTGTTGTTTCTGAAAACTGTTTTTGTTTCGTCAATGTTCTTCTACTTAAACATAACTTCTTCACATTTTTCACAATTATAGACTGTAAAATGTTCACAACAGATTCCTCGGTGAGAATATTTGAGTTGATATTAATGTCTGGGAGAAATTCCCGAACTCCAATTTGTGACAAAAAGAAAGAGGAAACTGTTGAAAGTCGTGCCATTTCGTCAGGTTAATAGTTTACATTAATCAAGCTTTTCTAAACGCTGTTACATTAAGCGTTCAGCTGAATCAGATGTGTTAAGAAGTGACTAATAACCAAAAAGATTTGGTACTACAAATGAACCTTGACTGGTGTTAAAATTCCCGATTTTTTCCTGGATTTTCGTGATTTCTGTGAAATTCAAGGACTTTTCCCGACCGTGAAAAGCATAAACCGAATTCCCGGACTTTTCCTGTTTTCCCGGTAGCGTGGGAACCCTGTGAAATAACAGGAATGATTATAATTGTAATTGTGGTTTAGATGATAAAAAAGTGTACACCATCCTTGAAATTATAAGTTTTCATTATGAGAGGTGCCAAATGGTCAATGTTCATAAAAAATGTTTTAAGTTTAATTTTAAATCAAATGATTTAGGCCGAAACGTTTAGAAATGGATTTTTCTTTTTAACAATAAAAACAAACGATTATGATTTTACTCAATCATTATTTCAACAGTCGGTGTTCATAAAAGATGTTTAATTAATTTAATTTTAATCAAAGGATTATGATTTTACTCAATCAATATTTTAACAACCAATGTTCATAAAATGTTTTTAATTAATTTCATTTAATTAAATAATTATCATTTTACTCGATCAATATTGCGTAATGAGTTTAAGTCCACCCAGGAAGTCGCCAGGCAGAATATATAAGTGTCATTTTACATCCGGTCGACAGGTCTCTAACCAAATACCTGAATACATGTGTCAAAATTTTTGGCAATAATCAGAAATGCAATACACATTTTGTGACCCGTTATTAACGCTACCTGTGACTAGAATAGGAGATGCAATACACATTTTAAAGGTTCTAATAGGTGATCAAAATACACGACCCTGATCAAGTATACATTAGGAATGGGTGCATTAATGCACACTGGCGGATCAATTTGAGTAAAATTCTTGTATAAATTGGCAAACAAGAGCCTGGGACCCCGTTTTTAAAACTGCTGGATCCGCGCCTGATGCAGCAATAATTCTGGGGCTATTTTCACAAAACAATCTTAAGATTAACACTGATCGTAGGTTATATTGAATCGTTCATGATTTAAGAGTGATTTTTATCTTGATTTGTTTGTGCCCCATCAGAATGATATAGCAACAACCAAAATTATGAAGTAAAGCAGGGTGAACAGGGCAGGGTAGAAAATTCTTCTTGCAAATCCCAAAAAGCAAAATAGACAAACTAGAGGCTCAGGTGAGCCTGTATCGCTCACCTGATATAAATAAGTCCTCTTAAGAATGTCTGCATGCCGAATACATCCAAGTTACTATTCAAATCCCATAGGGTTCTATGTTAAAACTATGTCTGCTCATGGCAGCCATCTTGGATGAAGGTTGTGGTCACCAGACACAATTTTGAAAGTACATTTGTATATACTACCCAAGGAACATCCATGCCATGTTTGCTTTAAATTGGCTGACTGGTTTCAGAGGAGAAGACTTTTAAACAATTTTCCCATTGGGTCTTATGTTAAAACTATGTCCGCTGACGGTGGCCATTTTGGACCAAGATTGGGGTCACTGAACACAATTTTGGAAGTTGATCACCTAAGGACCATCGGTGACAGGTTTGCTATATTGGTTTACTGGTTTCAGAGGAGAAGATTTTAAAACATTTTTCCCCATAGGGTCCTATGTTAAAACTATGTCTGCTGATGGCGGCCATCTTGGATGGAGGTCTGTGTCACTGGATATAATTTTGAAAGTTGACCATTTAAGGACCATTCATGCCATGTTTGCTTTAAATTGGCTTACTGGTTTCAGAGGAAAAAATTTTTAAACATTTTTCTCATAGGGTCCTATGTTAAAACTATGTTCGCTGACGGCGGCTATCTTGGATGGAGGTCGGGGTCATATGACATTATTTTGAAAGTTGACCCCCTAAGGACCATTCATGCCATGTTTGCTTTAAATTGACTTATTAGTTTCAGAGGAAAAAAATTTTAAACATTTTTCCCATAGGGTCCTATGTTAAAACTATGTTCTCTGACGGCAGCCATCTTGGATGGAGGTCGGGGTCACTGCACATAATTTTGAAAGTTGACCACCTAAGGACCATTCATGCCATGTTTGTTTTAAATTGACTTATTGGTTTCAGAGTTAAAGACTTTTAAACATTTTTTCCATAGGGTCCTATGTTAAAACTAAGTCGAGTCATGGTGGCCATCTTGAATTTCCGATCGTCAAACGATTCACAAGTTTAGTACATGATCACCCAATGATCATTCCTGCAAAGTCACAATTCAATTGGTTTAGTGGTTTCTGACAAGAAGATTTTCAAGGTTTCAACCAATCAGAACACGTTATTGGCCCTGGCGGCCATGTTGAATTTCCGATCTACACCAAAAACACAAATCTGGTAGAGGACCATCCAATGAACATTTATGGCAAGTTTGGTTGCAATCTGTTCAGCAGTTTCAGAGAAGAGGAGTTAAATGTGAAAAGCTAACAGACGTACGGACGACGGATGCTTACCCATGACAAAAGCTCACATGGCCTATGGCCAGGTGAGCTAAAAACCATTCGTATGCAATTTTTCCTTATAAAAACAAAAAAATGTTTTCTTTATGCAGAGACATATTATATGCTATGCTTTGTTCAAATCAGAAATAACCGTTATGAAAACAGATTGATCTTTTTACTATTGGTGAATACGAATATTGTATTTCCATAAACAAATTATTATATTACGTAAGAGATGTACCCTGAAGTTTTGTATAATAAACTTTAAAAGTATTTATAATACTCATCGTCTGTAATTGTCAAATGAAAACTATTACAAATTATATGTTTACATAATCCTCTCAATTTTATGAGAATGATGACCCCGGTTAAAAATGTCAACCTTGTTTTGGGGCATTGTGGTATTTAGACATCACGTGATAATTGGTATCGAGATGCTATCAAAATGGCGACATCCATCTATCGTTGACCGAATTTAAAATCGATTTCATTCCCTTATCCAACATAATAAAATGCTAACATACATATAAACATCCATATTTATACATCAGGAAAACAATATAAAAAATTTATTTTTTGCGAAGTTTCCCTTTAAGAAATAATTGGTTTGATTTGTTTGTTTTATTCATGTCATAAGTTGATAGCCTCCATAGCGGGTTATGGTGCTTAACGCCACTTTCAGTTATATCATGGTGGGCCTCCATAGCGAGAAATCACTTTATAAAATCATGTATCTGCAGATTCAAATCACTTATGATCCAAACTCTGATCATGTTTGAAACTACAGATATAATAAACATGATTTTATAAACAGATACAATGTTATGAAAACAGTATGCTAAATACTATTGAATGCTTATGAATAAGGCAAACATAATTTAAAATGCTTTAATGGATCATTCACAATCTAGTACTTTACTTCAATCTAAGTATACTTAAAACTTTAAACACTGACTAAGTTAAAAACAATTATATTCTACAAGGTCAATGAATCACTGATATTTAAAGTGATAAGTAGGTAGTAGGGAATATATATCCAATTTACACCAACATTGTTGAAAGAAAGAATTATAATAAAACATATATTAAAGCAATCTTATAAAGGTTTGTCTTAAGAATTAATAAAACTAACAATGATCATGCATTCCAAGTACAATAGCATTTTGATTGCTGCTTTTAAAACATTAGTTTAATGATGAAATCATGTTAAATATTGAGATACTAACGTCTTCATAAACATGTACTACAATGACAACTTGTGTTTTCTCTTTGTCTATCTCATCAACAAAATCACAGGAATTCAGAGACACAACTTTACCAAACTTTGGTCTGAAATAACAAAACACAAAGCATACATCTTTTCTTATTTTCTCATTTTTCAAAGATGGTCGAACTTTTACAAGCTGCTTTCTGGGAAATCTACTAAATTTCCACGTCAAGTCTGATGCTTCACAACAAAATATTTAAACATAGACCCCACTTTTTAAATGGAGAATTGGGAACAGGACAAAAGCCCTCTGGACAAAAGCCCTCCTGACAAAAAGCCCCCTAATATTGAAATAATCATACAATTTTATTACAATTGTTTGATATTGAGGGTGATATTAAAAGATATCTTAAAGAATTAATACAAAAAATAAAATACTTTAAAAACATATTTTTTCACATTTTGTTCATTGTTATGTTCATTTATAATGTGTAAATTAAAAAAAAACACTGCTTAATTTCTTAAATTGAAATTCATCAGGTAAAGTTAATCAGGAAATGTTTTTATTGATAAACAATAATTACCTTTTCAACCTTTGAAGTTCTTAAAAGTAATGAGTGAGTTAACTTATTTGCTTACTTTGTTTTTTTATATCCTATGATTATTTTAAGATAAAACAACTTTATTTTTGTTTTTACTGTCTTTGATGAGGGTTATTATAATAAACAAATACTTCAATTGTTTATGATATCTTCATGTTCCACAGAGGTTTAAAAGGTCTTGAATCATGTTATAAAATACAAATGTATAAAGAAAATTTTACATATCCAAACAGTTAAACAAAGACACAGATCGACGTCCAGCCTCTAATCGACGTCCAATCCTCAAATCGGCGTCCAATTCTCAAATATATGGCCGTTTTTCACTTTCTCAAATCGACGTCCAATTACGTCACTGATGTATACTTCAAATGACGTCACATCCGTTAGGACATGGTTTTGAAACAATGATGGAGAAGGGACAAGACCAGATTCAGAGTACATTGTACATTCTACTTTAGCGGACCCTAATCCTAACTTAACCTTAACCCTAACTCTAACTTTAGCCCTAACCCTAACCCTGAACCTAATCCTAAACCTAATCCTAACCATAACCATAATCCTAACCTTAACCCTAACCCTAAACCAAACCTTAACCCTAAATAATATTAATGAATGGGAAAATGCTTTAAAAACACACAAAACAAAAAAACAACAACTTTAAGAAACAGATAAAAAAAAAACACACGCAAAACAAAACTGTCATTACAATTATTTTTTATGTCAAACTTTGATCGTGTAAACAGGCCTATAGAGATGCGAGTTTAGAAAGGCCGCCGATTTGAGAATATCCTAAAATTGGATCGTGATTTGAGGAGTGGACGTCGATTTGAGTCCGGACGTCTATCTGAGTCTATCATATATATGAAACAAAAAAACATTAACTTATACTTATTCTTTTTATTATTGGGGGGGGGGGGCTTTTTGTCCAGGAGTTTATGTCCGGGGGGCTTTTGTCCAAGACCAGGAGAATCATATTACAGTGAAGTGAGAAGAATATACTGAAGTACAAAATAACCACAAATCTGACAACATTTAACTAAATTAGACTAAACTTAAGTGACCATAGCTTAGAAAATGACATTACAAATATATACCAAAAGAACAGAGTTAAATGTAAGGCCATGCAAAGTTAATTACTTGGTTCTCAGGCCCTTTTTTGTCAAAATTGATGAAGGAGGGCAGCATTTTTTTTTATCCTTTTACTGCTGTATAAAGTGATGAGGGAGGCATTTTTTCTTCTTTTTTTTGTGAAAAATATGGCAATGTATAAATCTTTTCATTACTTTATTGAAAATTTCAATTTTATTTCTTCCGATGGTGGCAGAAACATCACAAGTGGTTAATTTTTATGGAAACGTCCAATCCGCTGGTCCCAACGTACCATTTTTTATCTCCGTAAAGAATTCCAATAAGGTACAAGCTTCGGAGAAGCCCCCTATTATGTTTCCTGGTAAAACTGGCAAACAATTGTGCCGAATTTGCACAGAAACGATTGACATTTTGTCTAAATGTCAAACGGAAACACGTTTTTTATTTATACATTGTCATAACGATGCTTTAAATCTCATTTAAGCATGATGCGTTTTAAAGCGTTTCACCGACCATGCGATATAAGAGAAAAACGGATGCGGTTGTTTTTTCCGTACGGACAGTGCTACCGCATTTAAATTTTTGTTAAAACTATTTTTGCAATAAAATCGGCAATGCGGCGACGAATTTCCACATGCGGGCGGGCCTGAGAACCAAGAAATTAACTTTGTATGGCCTAAGGTTATCAAAATTGTATTTAGTTTTCTCTTTTTTCACATTACCGGTACATGTAATAACAATGTTAGAACTTTTTACTTTGATGAAATAAATCAAATTTAAATGTCCTCCACACAATTATCTCCCCTTGAAATACCCCCAACTTCACCTTTACACAGTTCAGTAGCCTTTATCCAACAATCATTAGAATTGTGAAAGTGAGGTTTATATGTACTGGCTAATTGGTTTTCAAATATTTTTGTCAAAATTATACTAACTTGACTTTATATTAATTTTTACTGTTTGTTTTATATGTTTTGTGTGGGTTCGAGCCCCGGTCGGGTCTAACCAAAGACTATGAAATGGTATTTGCTGCATCTCCACTAAGCATGCAGCATGACGAAGAAAGAGCATAGGCTCGAAATCAGATAAATGTGTTGACGTGAAAAGTGACATCTACCCATGGATTGTTGTTTCAGCAAGCTAGCATTATAAAAATCCATCTCGAGAGTGTTGGTCTAGCTAGTACAAAGTAGATTGTAATCTCATTGAACACAACTTCTTCTTGCCAAAATATAGCTGAAAAATTGTTATTTGTTAACTTCATATGCTTGCTGTTTGTATTTGCTAAATTCATGTATGGGTAATAATGGGTAGTTTGTAATGAATAAAGAATACTATACCAACATCCTTATTACGAAATATATGATACATACATGTACATTACAACAAAATGGTACAGAAATTTCTTACTATTGAGCTTATAGCCCTTTATTTAGATGGAAATAATCAGGAGTAGCTTGGGACATATACTATTCGGGAATGTGATCTTAATACACCAAACAAGCTGAAGAAGGGCGACTTTTTGCCCTGGTTTCAACAACATTGCCCTATTTCCATCTCTAAGGAGAAGTTTTATTCACAATGTCAGTTTTTGGAAGTCATTATTTTTTTCACCAAAAACCATACATTTTCTTCCATATTCACAGATAAGGAACTCCCATGTTCCCGAAATTTGACCTATACAGGGTTTGATTTCTAAACTTGTTGATTGCATCTTATTTAAGATCATTGTTCAGCATGTTTATTTTGTGGAAGATAAGGGTACATGCGGTAGCGGGGAAAGAAACGTTAAAATATCTTCAAGCTCATCAGAAGTCTCCCAGATTTACTCTCACTTCGCCCTTAAGTCAACTGAAAGAAAAGTCATGCCACCCTATTTTACCAATTGTGGTGAGCCATGTGCTTGTCAAACTTTTCTTCAATAAATATGAAATTTAGGAAATATTTAAAGACTGAAGTTATCATATTTACACATTTTGTAAAGCTCTTCTCATTTCTTCTATTCTTTTTTCTCTGTAGTGTTTCATAAATTCTTCTTCTATTTCATCCATCTCTCTTTCTATCTGTTCCATAAATTGGTCATCTTTCTGTTTTTCTCTCTCATCATCTAACTAGACAAAACAAAACATTACTTACTTAACAAATCTATTGTTGTATGACAAAACTAGATATTGTGAATATAACTGATATATAGGTTGATCTCATGGCCAGCAGCACATGCTTAAACTACATAAACTTGTTCTTGTCATGAATATCTTTTAAATACTGATCATTTCATATATTAACCTCAATCAATCAATCAATCAAATTTGGATTTATTTTAGGTTTCATTTATATTTTCTTGGAAAAAGCTTTCTATAAATGTACTATATTAAACTACAGCCGAACTTCGCTAGCTCGAACTTGTATGGATCGCTCAAATTGTTTTTGCCGTTAATTCTTTGTGAAATAAACCCTGATTTATAAATAAATATCAATAGACAAATTCATTTAAAATAGTCTGGTTTTCAAATAAACATGTCATAAATTACACTGTAATAAGCTTGGAAGAATGTTGTAGAATTATTGGAGTACTACAGAAATGTATTTAGTTTATTTTAGTTAAGTATATTGATTACCAATTAAAGAAAAAAGAATCTGTAAGCTTACATGTGACCGACAAGTTATAGACAGTTTCTTCACTAAGGCTTGTTTCTCCCTTTCTTGCTCTTCTTTTTTTTCTGATTCAAGTCTTTTAAATTCTCTCCAATCATTGATCACACCTTTAGGGCCAGTCTGAAAATAAGAAAGTTTATTCTCTTTATAGTGTGCAGCCTAATAGAGAATTTTACATGTAACAACAAATATACTTCATCCTTTACACACTATTTGAAGAGAAATATCCAGTCGTTAATTGATGTACCATTGTCCCTTCCTTGAAAGATATAGTGCATAGTACAATACAAATTTAACTACACGTATCCTTACACTTTATCTTCAGTTTTACAGCAATTAATTTTAATTTGAAAACCATAACAGCTAGAGGACACCCACTGGTTGAAATTAGTTGAAATATGAAAATTGTGCATACCTTCGGGATCCAAACAAAAATTAAAAAAATACTCATTCATTTAACAGACTCATAAATAACTACTAAAGGTGAGCATTTTGCAAAAAAAAAAAAGGATGAAAAATAAGAAAGTTCAAATTTCGGAAATTGGCATTTTTAGGACACTATTGGTTGAGATATCTTGATAACTGAAAGGAATTTTCCTAGGAAATACCTTAACTAAAATACCTCATTAAAATAGATGAAAAATAAAACTCTCCACATACAAAAAACAAAAACACTCTTTTAGGTACCTTGGGGTTTCTAGTTTGGAAAGGGGTAGGGTTACAATCCCAACCATAATTCTGTACCAAGGATCAATACATTAAGAATTCAGAAGGATCGGTCAACTAGAACAAAATTTATTGCACAGAAACCACTGTGTTTACAGACGGAGCCGGAGGGCAACAACAGACCCATAAATAATAGAACTTTTGTGTCAGTTCAGAGTTTTTGAAATTCGTCGGACCGAAGGGGGCAGATTTCGGCCTCATACTTGGCAGTCCTATTGTTCGCCAAACATTTTGTTGTTGTTTTGTATGCAATGGCTTTGCCAAACATGTCCCGTGGTTATTGATTTCTTGTTGAACAGATTGCTTATGCAAACTTGGTTCTAAATAAAACAGTTGTATTTGTCCAGGTTTCATAAATAGCAAAGTCAGTAAACAAAGTTATCTGCAGTCGTTCTGTAACATTATAATTGATTGGTGGGAATAGGGGAATCCTTTTAAAGAATATTGTGTACAATCTCGTGATTGCAGACAGTTACCAAATACAGAACTTAAAACTAGTCCCGACCAATGGAAATTGTTTAAAGGCAATGACGTCGATTTCTAAAAAAAAGTGATTCTATTTTTGTAACAGATTGTTTATTGACTTCACCATCATCAAAACCTTTTACCAGTTTAATGATTTTTTTAATTTACCGGCAAGGATTTAAAATGTTTATTTTCTCTACTACTGTATTTTTCGCAGAACTAAGGTACCGATGACGATTTGTATCTTAATATCTTATGTCCTACCAGCTTCAAAGAAATGTCGTGGCCCATAAAATTTATAAAGGGTGCTCATCCTGGATTAAAAAGGCCGGCACAAGTGACAGTGCAACAAATGCAGAAAACAGATTTAAATATGAAAAGGAGAAAAGATCTGAACGGATTTTCAACGCAAAATGGTGCAAAGGTCGTCTCTGGTTAAAATATGACTGTGATGAAAATATCACGACATGTACAATATGTACAAAGTATGGTAAACGAGGGGAAACTAGAAATCTAAAAAAAATTAGCTCTGGAGGTGGAGCATGAAATTGAAAGAGAATTTATTTGAATTAAATGTTATATAAAATTATATTGAATGAAATAAAATGTTGCATCTTAATAACACTTATATATGACCAATACATGTAAATTGATATGGAATAAAAATTACATGCTTTCAAAAATTTCTGTTTAAGTGTTTAGGTCCGGCAGAAAACTAGTAGGTCCAGCAGAAACTGATATAGTGTAGGACCTATTGTCCTGCAGTCATAAAAATTTTTCAAAAACTCTTGTCAGTTGCTATGATTTTCCCACATTTATTATATTTAATACTGTAAACGTGGTTAATTTCGCGATTTCGTTGCATAAACTTTTCGCGTGGGGGCTAAATTCGCACTTTGACAGAAACCTCAAAAATAAAATTTGTGGTTTTCGCGATGTGAAAGGTGATAATAAAGAAATAGATAGAGTTTGAGTTATCTTTCTTTCCTTGAGGTGCCAAAAGGGACAATCCAGTTGGTATATTTAGTAAGTCGTGAGTACTTTTCAAAACTGTTTTAAAACTTTAACTGTCCATTGTTCACTTCATTCGTACAATAAAGATTCGATGAGTGTAGTAAAATGTTGCGGCAGTGGACAGATTAAATTTTAGAAAGAGAGAGGCCACTAAGGGAATTAAACATTTACCGGACGATTATGAAAATGTTAAAGCCGATTACCTGCAGAGAATAGAGAAAACTGTGAAAAAAATATGACATTCCATATGATTTAATCATAAATTGGGATCAAACAGGTACGTAATCAATTTTGCCCTAATTGAAATCTAAATATGTCGTAAATTTTTACACTAAATTTATTACCGAAAATTGAAAGATACGAAATTATAATTTGTTACAACACTTAGAGAGAATAAAAAATTTAATTTGTTAGATCGACCGGTAAATGTTAATAATTTATGTACTACAGTACAGGTCAAATATGTTTATAGTATATGAGATTATAATTTATTACAACACTTAAGATAATAAAAAATCAATATGTTCAATCGTCTGGTAAATGTCAATTAACTTAGTGTATACAGTGCATGTCAAATATGCTTACTTTGTAATTAACGGTTCACTTGAAAGTGTGGTGGTTGTAATTAGTTTTTGATCCTGGGTAATTTGAAAAATTCATTGAAAACGTCCTAATTAATTAATCTGTTAAAATAGACTTAACAACTTCAGTTATTAAGCCTTTACATGCTAAATGGGTCATTTAAATGTCACGAAAAGCTTGAAAATGAAACTGAATTTATTACACGCGCATTTGAAGCCGTCGGAATAAATTAAACACTGTACTACAAAAACTGTACCTTAACTGAGCCTCATACTAATTTGACTGCGCATGTCGGAACTTTTCAATGGACTTCCTCCTCAGGAACTTTTGTTCAGTTTTGATATTGATATAAATAAATGTATTTGACAAATTGTATTAAATATTGATGTCATTTCGCCAGTATACAGAATTCTTATCCTTAAAATGTCCATGTATGCCATTCCTTCGTTGACGAAAACACAGGTATGCAGCGTGATACACTTGTACCACACAATTATGAATATATCGTTGTCTAAACTGAATATTTTAATCATTTTTCTGCAATTATTTGAAAAGCAATTCGCGTGGGGGAAATTTTCGTGCATTTTTCTTGAAGGCGAATTAAGCGAAAATTACCCCCACGTGAAATTTTCCACGTTTACAATATAACCTGTATTTTATACATGTATAAATAGTTTTAGGGTTATTTGTCTTTGTAATTGTATGAATAGACAAGTTTGTCTTTTCATAAAAATTGTAGCAACATTTTTAATCGAACAAGATTGCAACACGTAGCCATGTGTCCCCCGCTGCAATAGAAAGAGGTGTAATGTGAGTGCAATGTTATCCATGTGATATACAAATGTATTTATAAAATCGAGAAAGCATCCGAGTTGCAAGTCAAAATCTTGGGGCATTTAATTTGTCTATTCACCCTGATCATAAATATATATGGTTTAGGGGTGGGGATCTCAACCATTAAAAAGTTCACTTCAGGTAGGGGATGGGGCATGACCCCCGGGGCCTTAGCTATAAGGCATTTAATTTGCCTAGTCACCCTGATCATAAATATATATGGTTTAGGGTAGGGATCTCTGTCACATTTTTTTATACAGATTCCCCAGAGGGGTGGGGCTGAGCTGGGGGAGGGGGGATAGGGAAATGTTGCATCTTCAACTTCACATTGGCATCTCCACCCATACCAAATATTAAGTTCCTATCTTTTGTAGTTTCAGAGAAATGTGTAATTCTCAAAATATGTACTTTTTCTACAAAAAAAAAACATGATTTTACAAGAATTGTTTTTCTCGAATTTTGCCCAGTTTCGAACTTAAGCTAGAGATTCTTAATATAATGCTTGTGTGTAAGTCTGAAATCAATTAGTCAACAAATAAAATCCTGACAGTGCTTACAATATATCCGGACGGCATTTCCATATCCCCCGCTCCGCTTTTTGCGGAGGCGGGGGACAAAAATGTATGCCCTAAAAAAATTGCAACAATAAGAAATTATATAAGGTGCCTTACAAAACTTTTTAACGTTGCAGTTTTCCCCTATAATATTCATTTAATCTTTCTTTCCTTGTTACAAGATTAAAGTATAACAGAACAAACATTTGTAGAATATCCACTGTATTCTTTGATCTCAGGCTCAGGTACAAATGTTGGTTGTGAGGGTGCTGAGGACCTAGGACCATCATCTTCTTCATCTTCTCTTTCACCTTCGTCACTGCTGCAGTAGTTATCTACCTTTTCTCCCAAGAGTTTGTCATCTAAACTGAGTGACATTTTAGCAAATTATATCTATCTGGAAGCTCCAACTGAAAGATGAAAAAAAAACATTATATACATGACATATTCTACATATTTGAAAACATGCAATTAATCTGCTTTAAAAAAAAAAATGCACAGTTGCTAGGTACTTTAAAAAAAAAAGGTTTGAGAGACTTCCATGATTTGTATTTGTTATCATTTTTAACAACATAGACTGAAATTTGACATTGTGTGTCACATTTTAAAGTATCTTTGTCTAAAACTGTATCAATTAAATAATGATTTGATTCTTGGTGTTTAACACCACTTTCAGCAATATTTCAGCTATATCATGGCGACCAGTTTTAGTAGTGGAAGAAGTCGGAGTACCCAGAGAGAACCACCACCCATGGGTAAGCAACTGGTAAACTCTAACACGTGCAGCTGCGAGTCGAGTGAACCCTTTTTTGTAATTCACAAATTCAGAGGCGAACCTACGCCGTATTGGTGATAGGCTTGTACGAGTTGTTAGGTAATCCAACTACCTACATTGTAACTCATTGAGCCACCCGGGCCCTTGAATTAAATAAAGAATGTTATATATTTAGTCATGGTAACCAAGTGTGTGTTCTTCTTTCAATATATCACCATGCTTAAGAATTAGAACAACTATAAAACAGAAACAAAATAATATGGCTCATATAGGCCTTAGTTCAGACAAAAAAAAATTGATAGTCCGGTATTCTCTTTAGAATATTTGTTCAAAGAATATAAAGCTACATGTTGTGGTAAATAAGCCATTTAAATATGGAGGACATTAGTGTAAAGATAGGAAAATGTCACTACATCATGTGTCGTTTTATCCGGGTTTGATGACGATTCATTTCAATTTTTGACATCACAGCAAAATAGAATGTTTCACAACACACATAACATGTATATTTGCATTTATATAATTTATTAATGTATACCTGAATATTTTTTTTGGTTAATGCAGGCAGAGGCGTTCAAACTAAACAAAATTGGCTTAAAATATTGCCAATTTAGAGAAAATCATGAGACATAGATACCATGATCATGATTGTGGCATCATTGGTATGTTTTCCATGCAACCAAGATCACACATTTTGCAATAACATACAAAAAAAAATGTATATATAGTGGTCATTAAATTAAAGCAAAACAATCACAAGAAAATTAGAGATTATTGTTTTTTACCAAATTAAGGGGTCAAAATCGACACTTAAAGCCCTTATCCCTATTGAAATAGAAATAGAAATTAATTGGCATGGCTTCAACATTTATTTCAGACATCAGAAATATTTAAACAGACAATACATTTCATTGATTGAATGATTGCTTTATATTTCAAATCATAGATACCACAGATTGACCAAACAAATATATAAAATTGAAAAGATGACCCTGCATTGCAATTATAAAATCTTCCCTATAAATGTCAAAATTCCCCTAAAAATTAAAAAAATCTCACAAATTGTTAAATTGAAAGCATCACATCACATGTATGCTTGTGTCTATGTATTATTTAGGTAGTGCATTTTTTATTCTACATGGTAACAGATCAAAACGCATCCGCAATTTTACCAAAACACCCCACTTTTTTCCAAAACAAATATCATTTGATGAAAACGTCCCCATACATGTGTATGTATTATTATTTTTTTTTTGTATTTCAAAAGTTTTCAAATTATTAAATGTCTTCATGCAATTCATTTTTGTTGGAATATTTTTTTGCACTCAACTCATTGTCATTGTCATTTAAATATACAATGTATTTCATTTATGTTTTATTAATTCATTTATTTAAGTTATGAATTGTAAACCTTTTAATTAATGATGATTACATTTAATTAAGTTTATGTGTTTCATTATTTCACTTTTATGTCTTTAACTGTGACTATATGGCTGGAGATATAGATCAACCCAATTTGTAATGAACCACTACAAACTAGTAGCGTAACAACTATATGCTGAATAAACTACAGTGGCAACCATTAGCCGATAGAAGTACAAGATGTAAAGCTGTAATGATTGATGTACAGTACAGAATAGTACATTTTGTAAATGGCCTTGTAGCAATACCACGGATAGAGCTGCATACTGCATCATCGGTAGCTAGAGGTCACATAGCCTGATTCCTTGTCCCATATGCCAGAACTTCAGTCTATAGGCATTCCTTCTTCCCAGACGGTATAAGGCTATGAAACAGCCTTCCACAACCATAGTCCGAGATTCCTCTGCTGTCCGACGGCTTATTTAGGACTTGCTGTAGACCCAGTGATTCAGCTAGCGCTCGTCACTTTCGTCATTGACGATTGATTTTTGAAAGTGACGAGTATTTCCCGTACCCAATTCGCCACTTGAATTTTCAAAAAATCATAGAAAAATGTTTGTAAAAATCCATTTTTCTTCTTCATTTGCTGATTAAAACTAATTAGTCACTACAATGACAATTTTATGACATGTCACAAGCCAATCAACGGATTATAGAATTTTTGTTTTGATTGCGTAATCTTCGATCTCACCTGGCTTGATTTACCTGGTTAAAGATAATGATCCCGACAAAGAATTCAATCAACGATAATGATTTTTTTTATAGTTATGACATGTACTCAAAATGCCACAGTATGTATTGAAAGTGGACATATTTTTGTAATCGTCATTTGTCACAATGTCTGGAATAACGAGGGAAAAAAAATGTCCGGAATAACGAACTATTGTTGCCACGTTTCATTTATGAAAATGTCAATATCATGTTTATTGAAATCTGTCGTATCCATTAAGTATTTTGAAAGTGATTCTCTCGAAATGTTATAAATTTTGGTTAAAGAAACTTAAAAATAAAAATGGCACCATCAAAAATGATTTGGTCATTTCACTGCCATTTTGGAACGTGATCTCGCGATACTAACTGAAAGGTGACAGCAACGCATTGCATGATGGGAGCTACTAAATGCAACGTGCCAAATATTTGCATACGTAAACAACATACAAGACGATATAAAGCGTATACTGCAGGACAAACAGTTCCATCTACAGCTCAAATCAGAGCAAAAGGAAATAATACAAAATATGTTGAATAGAAAAGATTCATTTGGCAGTGTTATTTACGGGCTTCGAAAAGAGCATGTGTTACGTTCCCCCCTATTTTGGACAAGGTCAGATCATATATGCAAATCATCTCCCATGATACATTGCGGTAATCATAGTTTTCTCGAAGTCAGTTAGTCACGTGACAAATATTCCCAAATGGCAGTGTTCACAATGACCAAATCATAGGGTCTAAGGGGAATCGTGCTGTAATGGAGTGTAACACCACTTTCTGAGGGTAAGACGGTTATGAATGAATAGAAATATGATTGGTGAAGCGATTTATATATACAATATACGTACATTGTCAGTAAGGCCACACCAAAAAAATTTCTTGTTCTTCAGATTTTCCAGACAAAAATAGTGAGGCGGCGAGCAAAATTCTTTTTTTTTTTTTTTTTATGAACATGATGAAGCGAAATTTTTTTTCCCGCAAAAGGAACTAGTTTTCATTGGTTGTGTCTAGTATATATATGATATCTTGAAAATATTGTGCAAAATTATAATGTGTATCCTCCTGGCCAAAACACTTTGAATGGAAACCACTGTATGAACACAGTCTTCACGAAAAACTTTTGACCCACAAGCCATTCGGACTTCTTGAGTTGTAGAATTCAAGAGTACGAATGCAAATTTACTGGCCCAAATAAAAACAAAAATATTTTCACATGTTTATTAATATATCAATTGGCAGCTAATTGTCTATTCTCTCACAAAAATATCAAGCTTTTCCACATGGCCTTGTAGCAATACCACGGCTAGAGCTGCATACTACATCATCGGTAGCTAGAGGTCACATAGCCTGATTCCTTGTCCCATACGCCAGAACTTGTCTATAGGCATTCCTTCTTCCCAGACGGTATAAGACTATGAAACAGCCTTCCACAACCATAGTCCGAGATTCCTCTGCCGTCCGACGGCTTCTTTAGGACTTGCTGTAGACCCAGTGATTCAGCTAGCGCTCGTCATTTTCGTCATTGGGGCTACCAATTTTCCATTTCTCGCTTTAGTGACACATATTAACTGTACAATGTATATATATTTGTCTGAACATTGTTTGTTAAAACAAGTCTGCTTTGAAGTAAACATTTTGTAGAATTTTTTTTTAATAAATATAAAAGCAAAGTATTTTATATAAATTCACAGAGAAATCAAAATTTTAGTGGATCTTTTCAACCATTTATCTTAATCAGGAAAAACTTGTAATATTTGTCAATTTCATAGGTTTCAATATTTCCCAGAAACCTAAACCAAGTCCTCTATCGTATTTTGCACAACAGACAAGTTTAAATTTGGCGCCAAATAGATATCCTATCATTTTTACGTGTCCGGTCCGCAGTGATTCTTGTTCTTATATTTCAAATATTGATATCTTCGTTCTGTAAAGCGTTTCTGAGATTGCGACTTTAATTTTGTCAATATCTTTGAACTTCAATCATAGAATGGAAGAATGATAAATGATACAATAAAAGAGTTTTGATCTGACGTTTCACTTTAGCTTTAATAAAAATAAATTATGGACAAATTGGAGATCAAAAGAGCTCTTTTAAACAGCAAACCCAGTATTTTATACAGGACAGTCGGTTTGATGGAAACCAATGTTTTTCCGGACCTAATTAATTTTTAGTTTTGTCCGTTAGACCGGCATTTTTGGGAATCTCTGGTTACTTTTGACACACAAGCCCGTCGGACTTCTCACTTGCAATATTTTAGAAGTCCGCGGCCGATTTTACTGGCCAGGACCGTCGGGCTTGTGGCTAAGTTCGAAGACTGTGAACAACCAGGGTTTTTGTTAGACCTAATAATGTTACGGACAATTGTCATAAAAGGGGTATTTCCTATCAGTCATTCCCTATTTACTTAACTAAATATTTGTCCTAAAAGTCTTCAAAGTTTAGGTCATTTGCAAAATCTTTAGGCCATTTGCCTAGAAAATGCCCCAAACTGAAAGCCTAACAACATGGCGGGTGTTGTACAAAAATCAAATATTATATTTATTAATCTAATCATGGTCCCACAGGGGGCAGTTACATAAATATAATAATTATGATTAATACAGTAGACAGTACATTGCTATAAACAGTAAATGTCAATAATTTTAATTGATAGTATGCTCAGTAGTGATCAGGGGTTGTCATACACAGTATATGTGGTACTATTGTACCTGATCTCTGCCAAAGTGCAATCCAGGAAATTCAAGAAGCAGGAACTGCTAACATTTCTGAAGCACCCGAGTTCACCCAGTTTTTGTAGGGGTCTGTGTTGTCTTCTTGTGCCCCATTCTGTTTTTGTCCCCGAATTTCCCGTACTTTGATGAAATTTCATTTCTTCCTTTTCCGTAAATAATTGTACTGTACATGTTACTACACTGATTATGGGAATTAAGATATTGTATCTGCCTATAATGATCCTTTTGATTTATTACAAGATACCAACAGTCTTACATTATATGGGATATCAAAAGAAATCGGGATGTAAACATTTTATTACAAGGCTTCACATCGAAAAAAACGAACCGGAAATGTTTACCGATAACAAAATATACGAAAGATACCGGACTGGAAATGATTTTTTCCAGATTAAACATAAAAAAAATGAAATCGGCAAAAATCAGAGCGACGATTCCGTTGAACAAGACATCAATTTGGTGTGGCCTAAATATAAAATTTATTTGTACGAGCTTTAGAAACAGGCAGATTAGCGAGCCTTGGGCGAGCTTTTCAGGCCTGTTTCGCAGCGAGTACAAATGAATTTTATATTTAACGACAATGTACGTATTTTGTGTTTATCCTGCAATCTCAAAAAAGTCGGAAAACTTGTCAGATTTAAACAAAAAGGACAGAAACAAGCATCATTCCTCGCCTTTCATAAATGTTGTCAAGGGTGTCTTCTTCGTGGTCTGCGTTACATTAGTACCAGTTTCATACTTGTCTGCGCCCTCCGCTGTACATAGCTACAGGGTACCAGGAAAGTTTATTCGTAGGCTGAAAAGTTTATTCGTATAGTACGAAAAGTTTATTTGTCTAGTACGAATAAAGCAAAAATTTATTCGTATAGCATATTTGTACAGCAAATGTACTGATTGCAGGATAAATTAGGGTTTTGGATAGAAAATAAAATCTGATAGCCACAAAACGTGGAAATGTGCTAGTACCGAGTTGGACTGGAAAATCCGCTGTTTTGCTTATGGAGAGCTCTCTGACGTCCCACGTCTACAGCAAGTCCTAAATAAGCCATCGGACGGCAGAGGAATCTCGGACTACCACAACCATAGTTGGATAGTACGGATGCTTTCAAGCATGGGGTACTATACCATAATCGCACGATCAGACTGGCATCAATTGTACTTGGCGACAACAACCCTAAATTAGGGTTAGGGTTAGGGCTAGGGTTGTTGTCGCCAAGTACAATTGATCCTCAGACTGTTTTTTACATGCACCTGTAAATATTTTTTGCACCAGAATGGGCAATAGATAGTGTGATAATACTCAATTAGGAGACTGCACTGTGTGACTGTATTGGTAGCATGGGGCAAAAGAACGACAACTCTTAGCAGACGCGGAATTATGTTCCGAAATCGGTCCCAAAATTAGTTGGAAAGGGTTGGTCTTAATTACGCTGTTTTTTTAAAGAATTAGGTGATTGGTTAATAAACAAAAGTTGCGCCAATCAAGAAAGAGGTGATTTATCTTTCGACGCATCCCAATCTTATGAATGAAAGCGTGGAAAGTGGCTATTTTAAACATGTGAGAAATTTAGCTAAACATCGTAAATGGCTTTTTAGGACGTGCACCCCTCTGTAATTTTAGAAAGGGGTGATTTTATTATTATTCTTAAAGACCTCATTTTACGATTTTCAAAAAATCATAAAAAAAACAATGGGAAGTCCTAGAGTTAAAAACTAAACTGTTTTGAGCATCTTAGATATAGCACTTTAACATGATATAAATATTTAATGAATACAGGTAAGTAAAAAAAATGGTTGCCCCATGCACAGGAATCGGAAATTTTATCAATATGATGAGAAATACGTCATATGGGTAGTGAAGTTTCACGAACGTAGTGAGTGAAACGAACAGGAATGCAACACCGTTTTGGAGAAATCGGCTCTGGCCCTTTAAACCTCCGAAAAATTAATAAAAATTGTCAACACTCTAGCCAAATAACATTTTCCTGCAATTATATGTCATTGTTTTCTTCTCTAATCCTGTCATTACCCAATTTATCGTCTCAGTTGACAGTTCCACTTTACCGAGAAGCCATTGTGTGACGTCACATTGACTACGGAACAAACTTGATAAAACCAAAATGTATATACTGTTTAGTCATCAAAAAATTAAAAACGTTCCAGTTTTGTGGCGTATTTATTTATTTTCATCAACTGAGGGGATCAACGATACCTATAATTACCGTTAACTATTTTCAATGGTAAATTTTCGTAACAATAAAGGGAGAGAATGTGACGTCACACAATGGCTTCTCGGTAAAGTGGAACTGTCAACTGAGACGATAAAATTGGGTAATGACAGGATTAGAGAAGAGAACAATGACATATAATTGCAGGAAAATGTTATTTGGTTAGAGTGTTGACAATTTTTATTAATTTTTCGGAGGTTTAAAGAGCCAGAGCCGATTTCTCCAAAACGGCGTTGCATTCCTGTTCGTTTCACTCACTACGTACGTGAAACTTCACTACCCATATGACGTATTTCTCATCATATTGATAAAATTTTCGATTCCTGTGCCCCATGGCCATGCTAGTATTGGACTGAACATTTCAGAATTTCTTCGATTGATTG
>MJUT01012167.1:282895-300704 GCA_002080005.1 Gigantidas platifrons | reverse complement strand
TAAACCTATGGATATATTTATGATCAGGGTGACTAGGCAAATGAAATGCCTTATAGCTCAGGCCCCGGGGGTGTCATACCCCACCCCCTACCTGAAGTGAACTTTTTAATGGTTGAGATCCCCACCCTTAAACCATATATATTTATGATCAGGGTAACTAGGCAAATTAAATGCCTTATAGCTCAGGCCCCGGGGGATCATACCCCACCCCCTACCTGAAGTGAACTTTTTAATGGTTGAGATCCCCACCCCTAAACCATATATATTTATGATCACAAGACCAAATGATTTTGACTTGCAACTCGGCTGTTGCATCTCTGATGCTTTCTAGATTTTTTTAATGTTATAATTCATAAACTTGTTCCCATCTTGTGTATAAAAAATACTTATTATTGATGATGATATTAAACAACAGTTGATCAATCATAATGACACATCAAATAATTTTACCTGATACCTGCATTCCTTTGAAATATTTATTTAGTTTCTTTTGCATGATAGACAAAACTTCCTACAACCCTTTAAGGCAATATTATCTATATAGACAAAACTTCCTACAACTCTTTAAAGCAATATTATCTATATAGACAAAACCTCCTACAACTCTTTAAGGCAATATTATCTATATAGACAAAACCTCCTACAACTCTTTAAAGCAATATTATCTATATAGACAAAATCTCCTACAACTCTTTAAAGCAATATTATCTATATAGACAAAACTTCCTACAACTCTTTAAGGCAATATTATCTATGTAGACAAAATCTCCTACAACTCTTTAAAGCAATATTATCTATATAGACAAAACCTACAACTCTTTAAAGCAATATTATCTATATAGACAAAACTTACAACTCTTTAAAGCAATATTATCTATATAGACAAAACCTCCTACAACTCTTTAAGGCAATATTATCTATATAGACAAAACCTCCTACAATTCTTTAAAGCAATATTATCCATAAACTGTTTGTGTAATTGTCTAGTATACCTACATTTGTATTTATATTTCAGTGCTGGGACAATTATTTTTGAACTTTACTGGAAACATGCCCCTAACACATGCAGGAACTTTGCTGAGTTAGCCAGAAGAGGCTATTACAATGGTGTAAAGTTTCATCGAATCATTAGAGATTTTATGATACAGGGTGGGGATCCAACTGGAACAGGTAATTACATTTGAAAGGGTATGCTTAAAATATGGTCAAAATTAGCTCTCCTGGTCCATGGCACTGTGATCGAGCTGTTCCATCACTTGGCTGCTTGTCCATCTTTTTGTCCATTAAAATTTTCACATTTCAATTTGAAGGAATGATCTCAGGGTGTGATCTCAAATTAATCTTTCGATCCAATATCCAATATACATTGTTGCATTTTGTTTTTATGCAGTAAATTTCCATCTTAACAGTACCAGTGCCTATCACTACTAAAGTGAGTTCGAACCACGTTCATGGCGAGGTGTACTCGATACAGCATTTTGTGATAAAGTTTGTCAGTGACTTGTGACAGTTTGATGGTTTTCTCCATGTACTCCAGTTTCCTCCACCATTAAAGCTGACCGCCACATGACGATATAACTTGAAATATTGTTGAAAATGGTATTAAAAACCATAAACCAACCAACCTGTAGAGTGTATATTAATACTGAAATGGATTTTGCAAGAGAAAATTTAAGAAAAATGAATTGGGGGAAATTAAATTAGTGTTTTATATATCTGTTATCCAATCTCCTGTCAAAAATTAATCATATTAGACGATTCTGTTGCATATATGATTTTTGTTCTAGGAAGAGGTGGTGCATCTATATATGGAAAAGAATTTGCTGATGAAATAACAAGTGAATTAAAACACACTGGTACGTATTGTACACATACACGGTGTAGGATCAAATCAATTCCTTTCGGTAAATACCGGCGTTATTCAATTACTTTCGGTTATTACAACGACTCCTTCCAGTAAAAACAATGTAAGTTTGATTAACACCGGACCTTCTTTTCGTCATTAACCACTGAAATGTAAGTATTTATCACTCAATTGATAGATCACGGAACTCTTTAATAATGTGTTTATTTTGGAAAATCAGTTTTACGCACTCTAATGAAAGTGTAATGCAGCATTAAACAAAACAAAGTGACAAGATCATGTGAAACAGGTCAACCGGCGATAGAAATACACGATTTTGAAGTAGAAAGAGAATTCCTTTACTGAAGACACTTTTTCCATTCGAAATGTCTGGTCAATATTGATACTTTGTAACTGCGATATTACATGTGATCACATTTTTTTCAACGAAAATCGTAGTTTTAGTTGCAATATTGAATAACGCTTCCTTCAAGTGAATGGCACGTATTCCTTTCTTTAGTGACAAATACAGTAATACATGTATAAATCGGAGTTGGTGAATTTGCATTCAATAAAGTGAGAAATCACACGCAATTTGACCAGCTACGAAAGATTCTCCAAAAATGAAAAAGTGAATACTCGGTAGCTTTCTGCAAAAAAAAAAAGAACATTTTATTGAATATTTTATTCAAGTTCTTTGGTTTGAAAGGAATCAGTGCCAAAATGCTTGATCATTTTCGATGAGCCAACATGAGGCGTTGACAATTTGTTCTTTAAAAAGTGATTTTAAGGCCTATTTTACCTATAAAACATTGAACATACACATATCGTAGATGAAACATGTATTGTATTGAAAGAATAACACACTTATGTAACCCAATCAGTTACAGTTGGCTTATTTTTTCACATATTTGCTCCAACAACAAAGGCACTCTTCAAATTTTTCATGATTTTAAAGAAAACTGTAGGATTACTATGGAATTCAATGACAAAGTTGATTCAATTAAGTATTCTACTGTTCCGTAAAAGATAGTATTGGGAGGATTTTACCTATGTTCTTGGTCTTTTTCCATCTTTTTTGGTCGAACATCGTTTCAGATGTGCCATAATTTCCAAAAGGAGTTGTTGTAATAACCGAAAGTAATCGAATAACGCCGATATTCACCGAAAGGAATTGATATGATCCTACACCGTGACATAGTGATATTCTTTTTCATACAGCTACAAAACATTTTGGTTATATTATGTTATGGGTCTGTGGTCTGTCTATTTGTAGACACTATATAGATGCCACTCAATAAATTTTGTTTTAGTTGACCAATCCTTCTGAAATTATTACACAATGATACTATGCACAGAATCAATGTTGGGATTTATTTTAGGGATTTTTTAAGAGACTTCAAGGTGCTAGAAAGGGTTTTGCATTTGGATGGGATGGGAGACAACTGCAAAGCTGAATTTGATTGGTCAAATTATTTATCAATGGAGACCATTGAATTTTTAAGTGGAGCAAAGCGAACAAAAACAATTTAGATAATATGGACTATCCAGAGGATATGCAAACATCGGAACATAGGCAGAGATGTGGAATAAATCGTAAACAGTCGACCGGTAGCTGTTTACAGCACTCGCATCACAACACGACCCCGAAATTCCAGATCATACAAATTGTAGGCGTTCTACTACATTTTGATAGTAATACTTTCTGTCTCTGTGTGCAACAGCAAAATCGAAAGAAAGAAAAAATAAACGTCCAAATAAAGAAAATAGAACATGGAAAAGCGAATATATGCACACAAGAGACAGAATAATTCGGTCTAGTGTTTTGCAAACAGATTTTACTTAGCTCTTACAGGGCTCTTTATGTTCCATATAGTTTCTACTATATAGCTCACTACTTTCAAATTAGAGGGAGAAGTGACCTCTCTTTCAGAAAGCTCATAGGGAGAAAAGGAAGACAACAGAGAGAAGTGGGGAGACTTCTGGGAGAAGTTAATGGCAATTAATCAAAACATTGTTTTGCGACCCCTCTGAAGTTACCCTGTCCAAATTTAGTAAATGGTTTTAAAGTGTCTGATCTGATTTGTTCTGTTTTTTATTCATACCTAAAGGACATCTATTCAATGTCAAATATTTATTTCTGTCTACACTCTTATAGTTTCGGAGATAAAAGAAAAAGGTCAAAAGGAGCCAAAGGTACAAATGCCCAACATTTTGAATTAAGTACTTGTCGACTGGTTGTATCATGTTGCCCCCCAGCATAACTCTTTTTTCACAAGTATATGAGTGAATAAGGTTTGTGCAGCTAAATACATTTAAAGTTATCCATGCGGGACATTTTGTATACTTAGATATTCAACTAATTGCCCGTATACTGAATCAGAAATTAGAAATACAGTTTAACATGAAACTGATAAGTAAACAATAATTGTATTAACAATATACAGGATGCAGTGGAAAACCTTATTTGCTCACTTTTGATCTCATTCATATATTTTGTTGCAGATATACATTTTTTTCACTTGAATGCTCAGGTGTCTTGTAGATTCACAATTTCTAGTACTATTATATTAATGTTTGTATATGTCTTGTAGATTCACTATTTCTAGTACTATTATATTAATGTTTGTATATGTCTTGTAGATTCACTATTTCTAGTACTATTATATTAATGTTTGTATATGTCTTGTAGATTCACCATTTCTAGTACTATTATATTAATGTTTGTATATGTCTTGTAGATTCACTATTTCTAGTACTATTATATTAATGTTTGTATATGCACATATAGTGCAGGAACACATATTTACTATGTAAGAATTTTGTATGTTATAACAACATAATAACTTATTTGTATGACCTAAGGTAAAGTACATTTTTGTACCACATGACATTAGTTTGGCCAAAGTTAGGTTTTCGAAATTGGTCACCTGTGGGGGAATTCCACGGAATAGAAAGCAAACCTAGTTTCTTGTATACTGGTTACAGCCCCTCCAAAAGTGGCATCAGCTGGTTGTTCAGGATGTGTTTGAGAATATATCTTCAGCTTCTATTGTTGGCCCATCAAAATTTTGAACCCCATCCATTATGACCTTTCTATCTTTTTGCCAATCAAAAGATTGACCATCCCTAAATCCTTCCTAATGCCACCTGTTTGTCTAACAGTATATGATATTATGTTGCTTGTATACTTCTCGTCATGAATATAGCTGAAATTCTGCTCACTAGAGGGTAAACAACAATCTATCAATCAATCCACATAGGTTATATATATCACCTATTCTAGATAAGGATGACACTAGCTAAGACTTGAAGTGAGACCAGCTACTGATCATCTACTTCTAGACACTAGCTAAGACTTGAAGTGAGACCAGCTACTGATCATCTACTTCTACCCAATGAAGATAATTTAATTAAAATGAGATTGTAGTGCTGATGTTGAACAAAATTCACTTTGAAGAACAGAAAATGTCTATTCCAGACTATGACAAAAATGTCTATTTCAGACTATGACAAAAATGTCTATTCCAGACTATGACAAAAGTGTCTATTTCAGACTATGGAAAAAAGGACTATTCCAGTCTATGGCAAAAAGGTCTGTTCCAGAATATGACAAAAAGGTCTATTCCAGCCTATGACAAAAAGGTCTGTTCCAGAATATGACAAAAAGGTTTATTCCAACCTATGACAAAAAGGTTTATTCCAACCTATGACAAAAAGGTCTATTCCAGCCTATGACAAAAATGTCTATTCCAACCTATGACAAAAAGGTCTATTCCAACCTATGACAAAAAGGTCTATTCCAGAATATGACATTCAAAAGGGTCTATTTTAATTGACAAAAAGGTCTATTCCAACCTAGGACAAAAAGGTCTGTTCCAGAATATGACATTCAAAAAGGTCAATTCCAACCTATGTGACAAAAAGGACTGTTCCAGAATATGACATTCAAAAAGGTCTATTCCAGAATATGACAAAAAGGTCTATTCCAACCTATGACAAAAAGGTCAGATCCAGAATATGACATTCACAAAGGTCTATTCAAGCCTATGATCTTCAGTACTGTAAACAGCTGACATAAAAGTTACAGTCAGGATGATTTTTAAAACTGACCTGGGACTGAAATATTTTTGCAAATAATTTCTTAATATATTAATAGTAAAGCCAACAGTCCTTTAATATACTTAATTACTTACATGTACACCCAGTGCATGTGTATGATTCTTTGCAAGGTCACATGTAAACAGCCATTTACAGAATTTTACAAATTATTTTTAAAGGTGCTGGCATATTATCAATGGCAAACAGTGGACCAAACACAAATGGAAGTCAGTTTTTCATCACATTAGCTCCAACACAGTGGTTAGATGGTAAACATACAATATTTGGACGTGTTTCGAGTGGTATGCAAGTGGTACAAAGAATCGGCCTTGTAGAAACAAGAGACAATGATATGCCAATGGAAGACATTAAAACAATAAAAGCAACCATTTTACCAACGTGAATAATAAATTTAATTTCTGTATGTGTTGTCCTGTGTTCATTTCAAGATTTTTTTTGTCATGTGCAGTCTGAAAATGATATTTTAACCACACCAGGCCAAGTGAGTCCTTGCTCTTTTTCTTCATCCACATTAAGTAAATATCTTAAACAACTTTCTTCTCGAGAACCAGCTATAGACATTCTACAATATTTTATATCAAGATTTGTACAAAATGATGGCCTCAGTATCAATGAGGCTTGATTGATCCGAGGGGTCCAAAGTATAAGGCTGCAATCTGAAAATTATATATGGTTGAATCATTATTGTGATATACATGTTCAGCACTGCACAAAGGAAGCCCTTGGGGTCCAAATTTGTTCAAAATAAAGGCAATATTCTCAAGAACCAGAAAACTGAAATAAATTTTATATTTGATAGAGTGGTTGATTAAATCTTGTATTGATGAAAATCTCAAAGTATATGGGGTTCAAGTCCTAATGGTTCAAAGAGTATAATAGAATGCTACATAGAAAATGTTAACCACAGACTCCTAGGCATCTGTACGGCTCACCTGCTTTACAAAAAACTAGTTGTATTTTTTGTGGCCATTTTGTTGAATACAACTGGATACAATATGTTTTGAATTAATACAATTAATTTCTCCTTCCCATAAATATATGACACCCCTGATTTTTATCAAGTTGATAGTTGCATTTCTTTTGCAGCTTTGGACTTCTATACCATTAAATATTTGGGGTCATTTGAACTCTCCAAATTCTGCATATTAACATTGTTTTAAAATATGAAAAGAACTGGGTCGAGGGAAAGGAATTTTTAAGACTAGAAACTAACATTTTACATTTTTGCTCCTATGGGCCTATTGTTTTTATCTAATATGTGGGGTTAAACACCCCAAAATCAACAATCAAACTTGTTTTCCATTTTGTTCATAGTAACCCCACCCCCAAAAAGAAACAAAAGAAAAACAAGTGTTTCCTACCTTATGGTAGTTTTTGTTCAATCGGAATGAAATGAGGAATCTTTTTGTTTGGGACTATCCATATCTACCATTTCTGCAGTGTTTCAGTGGTTATTGAGAAAAGGATTGAAATGTTAATACATGTAGTTTACAGACAACAGACACTAATTGATTTAAAAAAAAGTTCACATTGCCTTTGGCCAGGTGAACTACTAATTATATCAGATAATCTTTATGCAAACTACAAAAAACTGTACGGTATATAGAAATTCTCTTTTTATCAGTATTTTTGAGCTCACCTGAACTTTTCTAATGGAAAAGTGTCTAGTGCTCGCCCATAGGTTGTAAGCTTTTTACATTTTAACCTCTTCTTCAGAACCACTGTATGCCCAACTTACTTGTTCATCTTGGGGTCCTGAAGTGTTGTATCTTTTTGTAGAAATTAGAAATCCAAGATGGCTGTCCTGGCTCTAATAGAATGAGATATTTTCAGCAGACTTGCCAGAAATATTCCTCCCGGGGTCTTTAAGGAGTGTTGTTGTTTTTCAGAGCAATTCGAAATCCAACATCGCCACCCCAGCCTCTTATTGGCTGATACATTTTTTACTTCATTTGATATCACCAGACTTGTCATAAATGTTCCTCGAGGGGGCTCTGTTGGAGAGTTGTTGCTTTTTGGAATTATCCCAGATCCAACATGGCCACCCTGGTCTCTGATTAGCAGAAACATTTTTTACTTCTTTTCCAGAAAAACTGCATGCTAAGTCACCAGACTTTTCTGAAATGTTTCTTTATAAGGGATCCAATGTTTTTTTTCTATAGAGAAAACCTCATTTTAGCTGTATCATCACATAGGATAAATTATAAATTAATTTACATTCATATCATTATTTAATATGTATTTTCCTAAGAATTCAACCGAACAAATAATGATGGCTCCAATTTTTCATGGGACTTAAACTTGAACAAAGAAGATTATTCTAGTAAGAAAGGATATTAATGTAAATTTTGGATTTGGGTTTATTGTGTTTAACGCCACTTTCAGCAATATTTCAGCTATATCATGGCGACCAGTTTTAGCAGTGGAAGAAGCCGAAGAACCACCTACCATGGGTAAGCAACTGGTAAACTTTATCACTTGCGAGTCGAGTGCACCCTTTTTAGCTCACCTGGCCAAAGGCCAAGTGAGCTTTTGCCATCACTTGGCATCCGTCCGTTCGTCTGTCCGTCCGTCGTACGTCGTAAACTTTTTCAAAAATCTTCTCCTCTGAAACTACCAGACCAATTGGAACCAAACTTTGTCTGAATTGGCACTAGGGTGTCTAGTTTCAAAATTGTGTCCAGTGGAGCCGTGCACCAATCAACATGGCCGCTGTTACTAAAAATAGAACATATGGTAAAATTGCACGTTTTTGGTAATAACTAAAAAACCGTTAATAATATCAGAAATCTGACATGGGGATAAAAATGATCAGCACGGCAAAATCTAACTACCCTGAAATTTTGAAGAAAATCTGATTACCCATCTTGGAGTTTTTGCCCTTTTTTCATCAAATTTTCAAAATTTTAATACTTTTTGCTCTTTATTTCAAAAACTACAAGAGATAGGTGATAAGTTGAAATTGCAAAAATGTTTAGCATGTCAAGATCTACATACCCTTCAATTTTGAAGAAAATCTAATTACCCATCTTGGAGTTATTGCCCTTTTTTCATCAAATTTTCAAAATTTTAATGCTTTTCGTTCTTTATTTGAAAAACTATAAGAGATAGATGATAAGTTGAAACTGCAAAAATGTGCATCATATCAAGGTCTACCTACCCTGCAACTCTGAAGAAAATTTGAGTACCCATCTTGGTGTTATTGCCCTTTTTTTCATCAAATTTTCTAATTTTTAATACTTTTCGTTTTTATTTCAAAACCTATAAGAGATAGATGATAAGTTTGAATAGCAAACATGTTCAGCATGATAAGATCTACCAACCCTGCAAATTTGAAGAAAATCTGATTACCTATCTTGGAGTTATTGCCAAATAAAAAAAATTAAAATAGAAAAAAGGGGGGATGAAATTTAAAAACAAATCTTCTCCTCTGAAACTACTGAGCCAATCTCAACCAAACTTTGCTGAAATGATCCTTGGGTGGTCCCCTTCCAAAGATGTGTCCGGAATTTCAGACTTCCGACCAAGATGGCCGCCACAGCCGAACTTAATTTAACATAGGACCCTATGGGAAATTCCTATCAAAATCTTCTTGTCTGAAACCATTTGCTCAATAAGAACTAAATTTTGATGAAATAGTCATTGGATGGTTCTCTTCCAAAAATGTGTCCGGCGGTTCGGCCCTTTGAACAAAATGGCCCCCACAGACGAACTTAGCGTAACANTTTAAACTGCAAAAATGTGCAGCATGTCAAGGTCTACATACCCTGGAATTGTGAAGGAAATCTGATTACCCATATTGGAGTTATTGCCCTTTTTCCATCAAATTTTCAAATTTTTAATACTTTTCGTTTTTTATTTCAAAAACTTTAAGAGATAGATGATAAGTTTAAACTGCAAAAATGTGCAGCATGTCAAGGTCTACCTATCCTGCAATTGTGAAGGAAATCGGATTACCCGTCTTGGAGTTATTGCCCTTTTTTTTCATCAAATTTTCAAAATTTTAATACTTTTCGTTTTTTATTTCAAAAACTATAAGCGATAGATGATTAGTTTAAATTGCAAACATGTTCAGCATGTCAAGATCTACCAACCCTGCAATTTTGAAGAAAATCTGATTACCCATCTTGGAGTTATTGCCCTTTTTTCATAAAATTTTCAAAATTTTAATAAATACATTCTTTATTTCAACAACTACTAGAGATAGATGATAAGTTGAAACTGCAAAAATGTGCAGCATGTCAAGATCTACCTACCCGTCAATTGTGAATAAAATCTGATTACCCATCTTGGAGTTATTGCCCTTTTTAGCTCACCTTGCCAAAGGCCATGTGAGCTTTTGCCATCAGGTTTCGTCCGTCGTCGTCCGTCGTAAACTTTTCACATTTTAATCTTCTCCTCAGAAACCACTGGGCCAATTTAGAACAAACTCTGGTGGAATGGTCCTTGGATAGCCCCCTTCCAAAATTGTGTCCGATGATCCCGACTTCCAACCAAGATGGCCGCCAAGCTGAAAATAGAAAAAAGGGGGGATGAAATTTTAATTGTCCATTGCTCCTTTAGTATAAGTCAAAATTAGTTCAAATTTTAACTGCAACTACATGGCAAGGAGTAATTTAACATATATTCCGGGTTTTTCTGTGAAATTTTTCTTTCAGCCGATTTATACCGATTATGCAAATAGGGCATATTTTGATAAAAGATCACATTTAAATCTTCTCCTCTGAAACTGCTTAACCAATTTAAACCAAACCTGGCAGGAATGGTCCCTGGATGGTCCCTTTCAAAATTGTGTCCGACAGTCCCGCCCTCCATTCAAGATGGCTGCTGTTACTAAAAATATAAATTTCTTTAGTTGTCTATTGCTGCTTTAGTACAAGTCAAAATGAGCTCAAATGTTAACTGCAGCTACATGGCAATGAGTAGTTTAACATATATTCCGGGTTTTTAGCTCACCTTCAGGTGAGCTATTGCCATCACTTGGTGTCCGTCGTCGTCGTCGTCCGTCGTTAGCTTTTCACATTTCAATCTTCTCAGAAACCACTGAGCCAAATGGAACCAAACTTGGCAGGAATGTGCATCAGGAGGTCCTCTATAAAATTTATGTTTTTTGTTTCGATCAGGAATTCAACATGGCGGCCAGGGCCAATAATGTGTTTTGATTGGCTCAATTTTCAAAGATCTTCTTGTCAGAAACTACACACCCAATGGAATTGTTTTATGGTGTGAAGGATCCTTGGGTGGTCCTCTACCAAAATTATGTTTTTGGTGCAGATCCAAAATCCAAGATGGCCGCCACAGCAGGATGAAGTTTAACATTGGACCCTATGGTAAATACTTTGAAAGATCTTCTTCTCAGAAGCCACAATGTCAGTAAAAACGATCTCTTGCAGAAATGTACCTTGGATGGTCCTCTACCAAAATTATGTTTTTGGTGCTGATCTGAAGTCCAAAATGGCCGTCACTGCGGGACAAAGTTTAACATTTGACCCTATAGGAAATACCTTCAAAGATCTTCTAAATCTGTTTTCTGTGGAAAGAAAGATAACTCTATTTAAATATTGACATAATTTACTTTAGTATAATACAGTTAAAATGAATCTGTATAAAAAAAATGTGATCGAGATACCCACCCTAAACCGTATATATTTATGATCAGGGTGACTAGGCAAATTAAATGCCTTATAGGTTGGCCCCTGGGGGAGGGGGGTCATACCCCACCCCCTACCTGAAGTGAACTTTTTAATGGTTGAGATCCCCACCCCTAAACCATATATATTTATGATCAGGGTGACTAGGCAAATTAAATGCATTATAGCTCAGACCCGAGCCAATTGATAAAAAAATTTTGGGTAAATGATGCATTTATGATCCCCTTTAAGAATTATGGTTGATGACCCCAACCGCCAACAAACATGGCCACTACTGTTACTAAAAATAGAAAATTTGAAATATTTTTCTAGATTCCTTTTGTCAAATCAAATACGTACTAACCTGCAGCCACTAGGAAATCAGGTGAGCGATACAGGCTCACTCAGGTGAGCCTCTAGTTCTTTCAGCCGATTTATACCGATTATGCAAATTAGGCATATTTTGATAAAAGATCACGTTTAAATCTTATTCTCTGAAACCGTTGAACCAAACCTGGCAGGGATGGTCCCTGTGTGGGTCACTTTGGTGGAATAGTCCTTGGATGGTCCCCTTCCAAAATTGTGTCCGGTGATCCCGACTTCCAATAAAAATTAAAATAGAAAAAAAGGGGGATGAAATTTAAAAAAAATCTTCTCCTCTGAAACTACTGAGCCAATTTCAACCAAACTTTGCTGAAATGATCCTTGGGTGGTCCCCTTCCAAAATTGTGTCCGGCATTTCAGACCTCCGACCAAGATGGCCGCCACAGCTGAACTTAATTTAACATAGGACCCTATGGGAAATTCCTATCAAAATCTTCTTGTCTGAAACCATTTGCTCAATAAGAACTAAATTTTGATGAAATAGTCATTGGATGGTTCTCTTCCAAAAATGTGTCCGGCGGTTCGGCCCTTTGAACAAAATGGCCCCCACAGACGAACTTAGCGTAACATAGGACGACCCTATGGGGAATTCACATAACAATCTTCTTGTCTGGAACAAGTTGCTCAATTGGAACGAAACTTTGAAAAATATTCATTGGATGGTCCTCTTCCAAAATTGTGTCTGGTGGTCCCGCCCTCTGACCAAGATGGCTGCACAGCTGAACTTAGTTTAACATAGGACCCTATGGGAAATTCACATAAAAACCATATTGTCTGGAATCAGTAGCTCAATTAGAACCAAACCCTGATGGAATAGTCATTCGATGGTCCTTTTCCAAAATTGTGTCACGCACTCCCACCAAGATGGCCACCACAGTGCAGTTGCGTTGTTATTGAAAGCAGCTTTGATACAGGTGAGCGATTACAGGCTCCTGGGAGCCCCTGGTTTGTAATTTACAGAGCTTGGCGCGAACCCACGCCGTATTGGTGATAAGCTTGTACGAGTTGTTAGGTAGTTACTACCTAACCCAGGCCCTTAATGTAAATGAACATCTAACTATATATTTAGAAACAAATTAAAAATAAATGAACAGCTCTTATATTGCTGTTCTACATTTCAGTCACAGTAGGGTCTTCTAACCTATATCTACAGGGGACCGTCGTGGTCATATGGTAGTTGGATTTATAACTACCTATGCAATCAGTGCCTATCACCACTAACGTCATATCTAAATATTTACAGAAGAAAAGGGTTCAAAATTTTATATCCACCATATGTTTGTTATATTAGAATGAATGATAAATTTATTTCCTAAACTACCACATCGGTGAGTAATGGTTAGCGCGCTCGCCTCGAGTGCGGTAGATCGTGAGTTCGAGCCCCGGTCGGGTCAAACCAAAGACTATAAAAATCCGCTAAGCACACAACATTATGAGAAAGAGCAAAGACTGTTTGGCTCGGAATCAGGATAATGGGGCGACATCTCTATCCGCGAACTGTTTCAGTGAGCTAGCACTATAAAAATCAAACTCAGTGTGTTGGTCTAGTACAAATCGAACCTCATCATAACCTCACTGAAAATTAACTTGTTCTCGCCATGATATAGCTGAACAATTGCTGAATTGGCGTTAAACAACAATCACTCACTCACTATTTCCTAACTTCTAGAACACATAAACATTGAAGAAACCATTTATTTTGAAAGGATTTGAATCAGACAGTGGAACAATCACTTCTCCCAATATGTAGATAATATTCAATGAAAACTCTAAAAATAAATTACAAATGTAATTTAATGCGTCAACCTGTGGTCAAATAAATTAGTGACATGTCACAAGATCAAAAGACCAGTTACATTTGATACTGATAATGTCATCATGTCCAGGTGACTAAGTATCATTTATTTTCTGATAAGCTTCCTTTAATTTTGACCTTAGTCAATCATGTGTTGATAAACTTCTACCTTGCAGGTGAAAATTTGCCAAATTAGACACAAAACTCTGGACATTTCGGTAAAAGAGACGAACAGGGGTACCGTTATCATAATCCACCGACGTGTACATTCACCTATCCCATATTTCTTTCCATTCCTTGCCTTTCCCAAATTTGTTGTTTCACCTCGCTTAAATTCTATTCCATTCTTTTTTATTGTCACTTATATAACATAGTCACCGCCACAACATATATAACTGAAATATTATTGAAAATGGCGTTAAACACCATAACCGAATCCCTATAAAATAGTCACTGTCTTGCAAGAGATTTACAAGTTTGATTTATTAATGGAATGGAATATTCGAATGTTAAATGGCAATTAAAAAAATATTGTATTATTATAAAATACACTGTGTAGTTTAATAGTGGATTATTTAACATTCGAGTTGGCCTAGACAACCAATCTTTTTTATAACCCTGTCATGAATGACCATCGTTTGTTGTCAGTTGGGATATAAAGCTTACCTATACCCAAACTTTTAATGTTACTAGTATACTTTTTATCAACTGAAAATTAATGTTTTATATGGGCCGTATCACTATAACACGTTCAAAAAATATGTCTGTATTCATGAAGAATAATTAAGAAATAATTCATGGAATCCAGAGTTTGATACAAACTCTGGCTTCCATGAATTATTTCGATTCTAGTAGAAAAAATCTAACTTATTTTTTGACGTGGAAGTCGGTAATGGAAATGCATTTCATAACAAAATTCACTAACCTTCATGTTTTACAGTTTACAGTTGTTTTTCTTTTATGTATAAATAGACTGTGATGCTATGAAGTTACTGATATTTTCCAATTTAATGGCATTTTGAATTTAGCAACTTAAACAAGTAAAATGCTCACAAAATCTTAAAAATAAATCAGTAACCATGTCTTTCAATGTCATCAGCGTTCCTTGTAAACGACTTCCGGAAGATGTTAAATTTCAAAAGTCAAAGTCCATTGATGGTTGTCTTAAGTATTTATTCCGGAAAAATATAGGTAAAAACAATACGGGCATTGTTATGCTTGTTATGCACCACAGTGCTGGATGAATACATACATTCACTAGGAAATTATGTTTGTAATTTGTTCGTCAATACGCATGAGCGAATTAAAATATATCGCGAGTTTTATCACTGTATTATTTATATAGCCAATGAAGGACGTCATGTTAGAATGTTCTTTATTTTTATCCAATACATAACATAAGATCACCGTGTACAACCGACAACGACGACTTTTGGTTGTAGCGCTACACACAACTGGTAAAAATAAGGCTGATTACCGGTATAAATTTATTTGGCGGCAATAGAAATATAACGATAATGGTAATCACTGGTGTTCCTCAACAGATGATCGTACCTTAAGTTATTATCATCTCAAGATGGCGGACATCGAATTGGTGAAATTGATTTTCCTATTTTTATCGTTTAACAGAAAGTTTTGTTAAACGCAAAAATGGCAAAGAAACTGTCTTTACAATGCGAACTCACATATATCAAAATAATAATTATATGCTTCAGCATTATTGAATAAATGACAATGATGACACTTTCAGACTACCAAACGCTGCGTATAATAGAGATGGTGATAGGGTCTGTTAACAATGGCTGAAGGTATTGGTTTACACTGTGTTGCAAAACAACCACACCATGGTAAAGTAAAGAAGAGAGATTGTCTTTCATAGAGAGGTCTTGAGCACATTACTCGACGTATCGGTTGTAAAGGTAACAGATGGAACCGTCCGAATCGAGATGTGGACCACGAACAACACAATCACTGTTCAAACAGACGTCAAAAACCCGTGAACAACAATGGCATTTCTAAAAAAAAGGCTTAATAAATTTCAGAGAAATTTGTCACATGTTCGAAGGATTAGACTAATATATATATCAACATCTAAACAGACAACAGTCAATATTTTGTAGTTTGTACTGGCCAAATTAAAAATACAAATGTAGACTGGTTCTCTGAACTTTTATTGGATAATTATATGTATGTACTAACGGTATAACGACAGCGAACCAGTCTAAATTCTCTTACATGTTAATTTTAAGCGCAATATTACTAGCTATAATGGGAGGTGAACTTCTCCGATTTGGTCTATTTTTAGTGGAACAATTCCCATGGAAAATTATTTTTAAAACAGAAATACATTACGACCAAAGTGCCACTAGTGGAGCAGGAATTGCCTACCCTTCCGGAGCACGTGAGTTCACCCCCTATTTTTAGTGGGGTTCGCGTTGCTCGATCTTTGGTTTTATAGGTAGTGTTTTGAAGAATGTTGTTTGTCCTTTGTCTTTTGACCATTGTGTCCTTCGATTTGTGAATTCTGAGTGCCCCTTTGGTATCTTCCCCTCTTTATTAACAATGTTTCTGGTTGTTCGTGGTGTAATTTATATGCACGACCTGAAACAATGCTACTTTTGAAGAATTGACGCTGAATTGGTGTGCACAAACTAACATAAAACAATGGATGCAATTCTAGACATTTTATAAACCAATAAAACAACTAATATTGTATAGCTGATGACACACACATGCACAACTAGACAAGGTAGTATTGAGTACAATAGACACGTCGACGATTACTTAATGTCAAGCCTACAATTAAGGATGGTAAAGCTATAAAATTGTGTGTGATGATCAGGACATCATAAGTCATGTTGCCACGTATTTTAATTTGCAGATCTGCAGATGTCACGAAAAGCTCAAATTGTGTTGCTTGAACTTTCAGTTTGTACCTTTCTAGCACATACCACTGTAATACTAAATATGGTACAAAATGTACTACAAAAACACAACAGCACACAAACCACATCTGGTTCATCAATCTTGAAAATAAGACGTTTTGTATATCTTAGTAAACACTCGTAATCGTAAATGATATAACCCAAAATATACAATTTGCATTGTAGGAATTATCACAAACGCTAAAACACAAACTAGGCCGATAGCAAACCCAGGTGAATTCCAATCTAAAACAGAGTAAATAATATTCTTCTCGTGATTTTGTGTCCAAAATATTACACTAAATATTACGTAAACAAGACCGTATACAGCTGGATGTATAAAATGTAGGATATGCACTGGTCTTGCACCAATGCTAAAATCTAATAAAACAAACAAGGTGTTAACAGCATGCATATTCAAATCGTTGAATAAAAAGTCTCTGTTCTCCATATTTGGAAATAAAAGAGAAAAGTAAATTACTGTAACTATGATTTCAAACACTTGAACGACATTTCCAAGAAGCCATGTCAGTTTCAGGAACCATGGAATATCTAACTTGTCTTCCTTAATCACACTACTTTCTCTATCATTGTCTATTGAAACATTTGTACCATAATCTGGATTTTCTATACCACAAATAGTTGATCCAGATTTTTTTATTTTTGGCTTGTATAGTAATGTCACTGCAACAGCCAACCATAGATAAGACGTCAGCAATATAAAAGTCCAAATTGTTAGATACACCATTATACTTTTGTCGTCGGTTCCTACTGACATAACGCACACTGTGATCAAAACACCAAGAGCGTAAGCTGCCATTACGATGCGAATAGTCAAGTATATTGCAGGGTGCCATTTCCACTAAAACGAAATTAAAAACAATTCATTACAAATGAATCTAAACATACAAATGAATCTAAACATACAAGTGAATCTAAACAATCAGAATGAGATTCGGATCAGTTATAATTTCCCTCTAAAAGCAATGGTGTTTACCCTACAGATTCTACTTATAGCTAGTTATCAGTTATAATTTTCCTCTAAAAGCAATGGTGTTTACCCTACAGATTCTACCTATAGCTAGTAATCAGTTATAATTTCCCTCTAAAA
>MJUT01012167.1:263193-278781 GCA_002080005.1 Gigantidas platifrons | reverse complement strand
TATCGAACTTGACCTAGATATTCATAAGATACACTTACATACCAAACCTAGCTTCAATCTGACTTTTCATTCACAAGTTATCATCTGGAAACCAAAAAGCACACGGACGGACGGACGATACCCATTTCTATAGTCCCCTTCGACGAAGCGTCGGGGGACAATAAAGGATAGATTAAATAGATAACATGGCAAGTACGTTAATTACTTAATACAAATAATTAGACACTATATAATAAATGTAAATCTGGAGATCTTAGCACCGTGAAGTACCACTTCACCTCATGATGTACTGTGATACTTCAGGGTATTAAATTCTCTATATATACGAATGTGAGCGTAGACAGCCAATTCATCCCCACTCTTGGTCTAAATCTGATGAATTAGGGTGCCAAACATATAAAATATAACTAAACGTTTTTTTTAATTATCAGGAAATGTTTAAAATTGAAACAAAAAAATGGATACTCTTTGAAAAATGTGAGGTTCTAGCTTTAGTAGAATACTGTCTTCATCGCTGACTGACCTCACCACTGATTGACTTAACCATCGACTGACTTCACCATCGACCGACTTCACCACTGACTGACTTCACCACCAACTGACTCCACCATCGACCGATTTTACCGCTGACTGACTTCACCATCGACTGACTTCATCGCTGACTGACTTCACCACTAACTGACTTCATCACTGACTGACTTCACCGCCGACTGTCTTCACCACCGATTAACTTCACCATCGATCGACTGCCTCCACTACTGACTGACTTCACTACTGACTGACTTTACAACTGACTGACTTTACCACTGACTGACTTCACTACTGACTAACTTTACTATTTACCACTGACTGACTTCACTACTGACTGACTTCACTACTGACTGACTTCACCACTGACTGACTTTATCACTGACTGACTTCACCGCTGAGTGACTTTACTACTGACTGACTTCACTACTGACTGACTTCACCGCTGAGTGACTCCACTACTGACTGACTTCACTACTGACTGACTTCACCTCTGAGTGACTTCATTACTGACTGACTTCACTACTGACGGACTTCAACGCTGAGTGACTTCCTACTGACTGACTTTACCACTGACTGACTTCACTACTGACTGACTTCACTACTTACCGACTTTACTACTGACTGGCATCACTACTGACGGGCTTCACCGCTGAGTGACTTCCTACTGACTGACTTTACCACTGACTGACTTTACTACTGACTGACTTCACCACTGACTGACTTCACTACTGACTGACTTCACTACTGACTGACTTTGCCACTGACTGACTTTACCACTAACTGACTTCACCACTGACCGACTTTACCACTGACTGACTTCACTACTGACTGACTTCACTACTGACTGACTTCACCACTGACTGACTTTATCACTGACTGACTTCACCGCTGAGTGACTTCACTACTGACTGACTTCACCGCTGAGTGACTCCACTACTGACTGACTTCACTACTGACTGACTTCACCGCTGAGTGACTTCACTACTGACTGACTTCACTACTGACGGACTTCACCGCTGAGTGACTTCCTACTAACTGACTTTACCACTGACTGACTTCACTACTGACTGACTTCACTACTGACTGACTTTACTACTGACTAACATCACTACTGACGAACTTCACCGCTGAGTGACTTCCTACTGACTGACTTTACCACTGACTGACTTTACTACTGACTGACTTCACCACTGAGTGACTTCACTACTGACAGACTTCACCGCTGACTGACTTCACTACTGACCGACTTCACTACTGACTGACTTCACTACTGACTGACTTCACTACTGACTGACTTCACCGCTGAGTGACTGCACTACTGACTGACCTCACCACTGACTGACTTCATCATTGACTGACTTCACCACTGACTGACTTCACTACTGACTGACTTCACTACTCACTGACTTCACTACTGACTGACTTCACCGCTGAGTGACTTCACCACTGACTGACTTCAACACTGACTGACTTCACTACTGACTGACTTCACCGCTGAGTGACTACGCCTATCAGGAGGAATCATTAACAATTTGCTTTGGTTTGGTAACTGAGTGATTACCGTCACTTTCAGTCATTTACAAGTTAACTCGTGATTATTAAGCTCATGGAGAGAGGAAAGATCTGACAGTTATAAAGAATTGACTGATGAAACTCCGTCATTGGCCGTAAATGTTTGGTAATAGCAACATTTGAGGTGGATGTCGGTCTAGCGAACTCACGTCGTCAGTGTTTCATTGCATTATGTATTACCTGCTTTGCTGTGTTTTTATGTTTCATTGCATTATGTATTACCTGCTTTGCTGTGTTTTTATGTTTCATTGCTTTGCAATTTAATTTAATTTAATTGTGCATGCTTGATATCTATGAACATGTATGTGCTACTTGCGTCTGTATGTAAATGTATTGTATATGTTTTTTATGTAATATTTATAAATGTCGGTTCAAAAACTCATTGCAAGCTTATGTTATGTTGTTTGTGTCTTGCCGACTTTAAATAAAACTTATTTGATTTGATTTGAGTGGTGTTAGACTTGTGGTCAACGGTCTGTAACACACCACCACCCAGGCCCCCCAGAATGATTTATAAAACTGAGATCAACAGCAGTGTTGATATTTTTTTTTAGATTTCAATAAGAAGGAACACTCTGTATAAGATTTTTAAGTAGTATTCAGAAAGACACGTTTTTAACGATGATCAGCCTTATCTTCTCTTACTATTGGTGAACTTGACCCATTATACTGAATCATAGATAAATAAATACATAATGTCTGGTCACTATCGCCACGATATAACTGAAATAGTGTTACATGTATAAAGGTCATTTAACCCATCCCCTGTAGTTAGTGAACTAAACCGTCCAGGATATGACTGAACCATGCTCACAATATTTAAATAAAAAAACCGGCTCTTGGTCCATTTTTCACCTTTATTCACTTTCTGTGTCAATAAAAGATTTCAATTTCCCCACCAAAGATGGTTTTAAAAAGAAATGAAATATTAAATGTAATTTTCACCTTTTCGACAAATTGTAAAATATATTTCTTTATTTCCCCATTCCAATAACAATATTATTTGAAATAATAAATTGTACTAACGTGTTATATCTTAACAATTTTTATTTACTTTTTTTCATTTAGAAGATATTTAGATTTTCTGTTAGAGATAAATTCTTGTCCAGATATTATTTTAAAATTATGGTTAATTCCCGGTGAAAAAACACTGATTAATTTCTGTTAAATACTGTTATTTTACTCTTCCTTGCCATTGTGTCTTCAGTTTAACCCTTAATTTTTTTAAATTAGTGAATCTGACATCCAGTTTATCTTTATATCTGAAATAACATTTTAATTTTCAAAAACGATAAATTAGTTACATATCCCCCCTCCTCTCGCATATTTTATCCCAGAAACACGTTGTGTGCACTTAATTAGATGTCTACATTATATTTTATCGCTCAACCCTGAAAGTCTTTCAGCAACTAAACAAATATGTAATTTTATAAAAGATGGAAACATATGTGGTAATGATGAAACTTAACATTGTCATCCTATTATTGCTCATATGTTGTACCTTCTGTTAAATTCATCTTAAATGTAGAATTACTTTTGTAGGACACTTACTATTTTTTTTCAGTGACTTTTGTTTTGTTTTTCTTTATAATTTTTGCTTTGTTCAATTTGTCAGTTTTATGCTTTGTGTACTGTTGATTGTTTATGTTTGTACTTTTGATGCTCGCCAACATGTGGTTTTCATTAATAAACTATTTGAATTTGAATTTTTATCGCTAAACACAGGCCAGTAGTGTAGCTGCCGAAATTGCACTAAGAGGTGCCTATACGCATAATTTTGTGGTGCATTGTTCCCTTGTACGAACAAAAAACAACATACCTGTTGAAAGGCAAAATTTTCCCTACCCTATCTATTATACCCTCTTTGATTTTCTGTGACATTCATAACCTGTGGTATAGCAACACCCAAATACCATTGTTACCTACATGACATTCTGTCCGTAAAATTATTATTGTCATAAACAGTAGCTCACTTACAGTGGTACGTTCATACAATAACGTCGGGTTTTGAATTGCTATATTTGCATCTGTTAATGCTGAAAGTGGTTTCCATGGTGACATTTTCGGGGGTGGTGCACACAGCAGCGAAGAAACTATGACATATTAAAACACCATGAGGTTCCCACGTTCTTACACATCTCTCAACAAGTCCTTCAGTGATACACATACCCCCTGCAGCAAACTGTGTCTTTCTCTAATACATAACTACGCCCCTGTCAACGATGATTGAGATATTTTATAAGTACAGTTTTTTTTAATCGATTTGTCAATTAAAATTTTCCATTATTGGAAATGACCTAAAATTGTTTCAGATCATTGTAAAAATCGTATTAATAGATAATAAAATCATTTGGTTTGATCAATGTCTATCTACATACAATACTAGTGGACATGTGTACCAGTATTTTCAACATATCAAACGGCTGAGATTTGGGTTACTTTTTACCTACATATTTAAATAATTTGAAGGAATATACAAAACGTATTAAAACAATGATTAACCCCAAATTAAAAGAGACCGGTTCAATAATATAAACTAAACTTAAAAAAAAAATTATTTCGTAAAAACATCACCCGAAAGTCGCCATGTCTACAATATTTCAGCCACCCATATAGTTTGACTTTCCCACACCACAGACGTAAAGAAATGGCGACAGACGAACAACCACTCTGTATTTCGTAATAGGATTTTAACGGATCCGTTTAGAAGAAGTATTATCAAGATTTAATCAAACAAATATATCGTGTATACTGTCTTCACCTCATTCCGTGTTATACCTCGTTCCGAGGTATTTTCTTTTTGTGCTTTGCGTACCTCCGTTTACGCAGTCGCCGGTCAGAGGATGCAGGTCACGTTTCACTGACGACACGCTTTGTTTACATCACCTACTTTTTGGAAATGCTTGCATTTCAGGTATGCTTTTGCCGTTTTATTATATACCATATACAGAAAAGATTCCTGACACATGCTAATCTGGGTCACGGATCATTGTGAGTAGCATTTGTAGTCACGTGAACAGATACGGTGTTGAAAAAACTGTTGGTACTCATAAAATATTGATAAATGCAATACAAGTTTATGTTTGTCTTCAAGAAATATGATAGAAAAAACCATGTGTGAAGTTTTATGACGAAATATCTCCGATTTCTATTCTATATATAAATTTATGAATTGAAGTTTTAGAAATACTCACAGCTAATTTTAGCCATGTATTTTTATCTTGGACAATAATGAGCGTCCTGATTGGATGACCGATTTAAAACACACTGAATCTGCATGGTTTAGCAAGGTTACTCAGGTCAATAGTTTATAAATATAGAATCTTGACAATGTAAAGGAAAGATGCTATGTTATATTTATTCATTTGTTTGATTCTGGAATATTGTTGATCATTGATTTAAACAAGAAAAAAGGGAAAAAGGGGGTGAATTTTACAGTTAAATAAATGTTATGTTTCGACAGTTTAAAGAGAAAAATATAAATTTGTTGCGACTAAAGCTTAAATCAGCGTTAAAAATTGAACAAATATCAGTGGTTTTGTAAATGAGATTTATTATAAATAGAAAATCTGAATTTATTATTTATTAATTTATTATTAATGGTACAATTTTATATCCCTTGGGGGGGGGGGGGATTTGTAAATTATCAAAATATCCCCAATTCAAAGCCTTATAATGACATTGATATACTTGAATAACTATCACATATATCATCACCATACAATGACATAACCATACAGGAAAGAAAAGAAGGAAGAAGTAAATCACACCGAAGAACAGAATACAATGAACAATAGATACTCAGAATTCTTCGAATAGTTTGTTTTAAAAGCACACAGTGGATACCCATAGACCTACACAAATAACGGGCAAACTTATTCGCATGGAGTTGTTTCGAGTACTTTCGGCATCGGCCAGAGTCGACCTAACACAAACTATTCTGGGCGGATGATACCCATGGGGACTAATATTCCAACAGCAGAGGTATCGACCAAGCGATAGTAATAAAGACATATACATTGTATATCTAACTTAGTACACACGACACATTATCAAGTTTTAGTAAAACATTGTAACCTTTAATCCGATTCTGTTTATGTTTTCAGACATATTTACACGTTAAGTATCAGGTAACACATCAAAGAAGAAAACACCCAGTAAACATTCTCATTAACGTTCATTATCAAATATATATATACCACTTGATAACTACAATGTTTGGATACAATCGTGAAGTGGTCACGTGTCAATAGTGTGTTCATGATGAGAGTAGTATCTGATGTGGATCAAAATCACTCTTGTTATATATAATAATAAATCTCAACTTCTCCTTCACCCTTATATGCCATCTCATTTGATAAATCTTAAAAACCAACTTAGATATCGTTTATTGAACATGTGAAAACTGTTTTATGTTCGTCTGCTATCCAGCTTCCTAGTTACCAATGACAATAAAGTTGCATTTACGGTTGTGCGCAGGAAAAAACTATGGAAAACCATATTAACAATTATGAGAATTTTGTTGTTTTTCGATAATACGACCGGAATTAAAGCTATACGGCATGAGTGAACAACGTTAGAAAAAAATATCAAGTGTTGTTTTTTGGAATTATACCATCATATGTTTCTTCCAACTCTTAAAATATGTGAAATTTAAAATGAAAATTGCCAAAAAGTGCATAAAATTGAATCCCAAACAATTAAATAAAAATCAATTGTTGTTTTTTACATTTTATGCAATCATATCTTTTTTCCATCTAAGTGTGCTATACAGAATTTTTAAAATAATAAAAAANTGCATAAAATTTAATCCCAAACAATTAAAAAAAATCAATTGTTGTTTTTTACATTTAAATCTTTTTTTCCATCTAAGTGTGCTATACAGAATTTTTAAAATAATAAAAAAATTCTTTTATTTGGTTCAAATATATCTGATATAAATAACCCGCCAAAGCAGTCAAGCATATTAGCCCCAATGGCTCTCCATAACAGGGAATTCCCAGTACATCGAAACGAGGTTATGGTAAAAAAAAAAGGTCCCATCGGAGAACTGTCAACAATCGATAACTTGAACACAAGGTTAAAACTCCTGTTTTAAAAGGATATTATTATTTTTTTATTAGTTCATAGCATAATACAAGATACAAGATATTTTATTTTCCAATCATGGAGCCCAGTACTTGGCAGAATAATCATTTACAAATTAAAGAACATAAAATACACATATGATTTGTAATAATTAAATGTAATTTGAAAACATATTAAGACAATACAAAAAAAGAAAAAAAGAAAAAGATAAAGAAAAAGTTTTGGAGACACACTGTGACTCTGAAGGTAATATGTTTGTATGAATACAGATTCATTCAAACGATAGGTATCGTATATTTTACAAGGTGTGTTTCCGTAAGACCATCGGAATGAGGTAAACCCAGTATATGTAGAGTTTAATACATGGAATCATATTTCCAACCAAATATAATATATTTTATTCTTACAGAAAAGGTGTAGACGTTGGTAAAGTGTTTATGCAGGGGGTCGAACCTATTTGGTTGGAGAAGGGGTTATTTTGGTTGGAGACCAACAAGATGGCGGAAAAAACGTCAAATTTCCGCACCGGTAAGTGCATCCTCTGCTATTGTCGGTGTTTCATTGAAGTGTGTGCTTTAATGCCCATTCTCTATCCAGAGTTGTCGTTCCTGCTACGCTACACAACATCTCTGTCAACGCTCATTTTACAAGATTTTTGTAAAACTTAGAAACAGTAAAAAAAAATGTACTTAAAATTGTTTTAATTATTGTAAATATCAATAAAGACGAAAATAAATCACTCATTTCAAATCAATTCTCTCTTAAAAATGATTTTACTCCCCACTTCTTGGAGAATTATTTTGCGGAGGTAAAAATTAAAAAGTTAAAAACGATCACAAATCATTTTTAAGAGAGAATTGATTTGAAATGAGTGATTTATTTTCATCTTTATTGATATTTACAATAATTAAAACAATTTTAAGTTGATTTTTTTTTTACTGTTTCTAAATTTTACAAAAATCTTGTGTAATGAGCGTTGACAGAGATGTTGTGTAGCAGGAACGACAACTCTGGATAGAGAATGCTTTAATACCATGTAGCGTTTCGCAACTTGATTATCAGTTATGACAATGTGTGTTTGTTTTAGGACATCGGTTTGCTCAAAAGAAAAAAAAAGCTATTGACATAAAACCGACCGGCGAAACACGATATTTTTTGTCATGGGTACATAAAAGGACAATTTCTGTACATTTTACGGATATAATTTAGGTTTTTTTTCATGTCATATATTTTGTTCACTGCTTTATTCTAATTAAATATGAATGTTCAATTATTGTATTTAAACCTAAAATAACGAGTTTTTACCAATTAAGAATTTTTTTGGTTGGAGACTCGAGGTATACGACACAAATGGTTGGTGCTAGTTTTCTTAAAATAATTCTTACAGGGTGATAACGACAATGTTCATAATATATGGTGCAAAAATAATTTCAGATTAGTTAAAACATTTGCTAGTTGCTCTATAAATGCAAAATATATCAGGCATAAGTCAAATTCTATCGCTGCATTTGGTGGTATGCAGCCTGGTATAGAATAGATTAGAATAGAATATAGTTTTTACTTCCAAATTAAAGGGCCCACAAGGGGAAAAAACAAATCAACATAAAATATATCTCTACTGTCTCCGCTGGCGGCCCAGTTTATTTGTCCAACCGGAACCAAAGATGGGTCGTTTGTAAAAGACCTCACATAGAACATTTCTGCACAGTTTCAAATTATTTTGCATTGTAATTTCATAGGAGAACATCTTTGAAAATCGACCAATCAGAATCGAAGAACGCCTCTGGTGGCCATGTATTTCATCAAACCAGAGCGAAATGTAGATCGATTGTAGGGGACCTTTCCCTCAACATCCCTGCCAAGTTTGGTTAATATCCGTCAAGCGGTTTCAGAGAAGATGGAAATGTGAAAAATTAACAGACGGACGGTTTTTTGTATGTGTTCGTTTTGGCTATTATAATTATTTTGTGTTGTTTGTAGTTATTGTCTGTTCTCTTGGCCAAGTCTTTGTCCCTGGATTGTCACGAATTTTGATCACTGTTCTAACCTTTATTCCCTTCACTTCACTTCCAAAATAACGACGAAAGATCAGCATGTCAACTTCATTGTCTTTTTATATGAGATTTATTTGGATGAGGCTAAGAAACAGCGAGGCTCTGCCAAGCAGTCCTCCTGTTTCGTGCCGAATACAAATAAATCTCATATAAAAAGACATCATACCTATATTGTTTTTATACTGCAATGCTATATTTTTTCTCACTGTTTATATACCATATATACAAAATACTCCTCAGACCAGCTAATGTGGGTCACGGGTCACTGTGAGTAGCATGTGTAGTCACGTGAACAGATACGATGTTGAAAAAGCTGTCGATACTCATAAAATATTGACAAATGCAATAAAAAAAATTCTATATAAAAAAAAATAATTTAAAATTCGTATTCCCCGTCATGGGCCCTATTTAAAGTATGCTTTATACAGGACATTGTCCAGCATAAAGCAAAAGTTCCAAAAAGGGCGTGGCCTAAATGCTTTATACAGGACATTGTCCAGTATAAAGCAAAAGTTTATAAACAATAGACAATAGACAATAGACAATATTTTATTTGCACGAACACATTTACAATAAATGGTTATGGCATAAACTGAAACAATACAAAATAACAGACTCATGGAATGACAGTGGTATTTAGTACTACTAAGTATATTAAAATAGCCTCAGTTTCTAAATGGCCTTTCTCATTAAGAAACAATCATTTAAAAAATTGACTGTAATTTTAAGAGTGACCAGCAAACTACTATTAAAAAGTAAAGACATGTGTCTTAATGAAATATTTGAGTTAACTATTTTAATGTTAACTTTTTGTAAGAATGTTTTTCTTAAAGATATATAATGTGGACAAGTTGAAAAGAAATGATATTCGTTCTCAACTTCTCCTGTATCACATGACAGGCAGACACGATTCTGTCTCTCTATATTTGAGTAACGACCTTTTTCAATGGCTANAGAATGGGCACTAAGCCGGAATTTGCTCAGCAAAGATCTATCTGATTTTAATTTACAGATATCAATGTATGGGGGTCTTTCACCACTTTTATGAATTTCTCGAAAAAATTTCAACTTTTCACATACATTGATCAAGCTATTCATATTCTGTTTAGCCTGATCTTGAATCCTTTGTTGAATGCTATTAATATAAAATTTAATATTATTTGTGTTAAAGTTAAGATGTCCAAATCCTAACTTATTAATCCACTCTTTTATAGTGGTTACCCATTTATTGTTTTTTTCTGTATTTATATACATTTTATTTACAAGTGTATTTGGGGAGTTAACTATGTGATCAAGTAATTTTATAGCTGAAAGTTTGATTTTTAGATGCAAAGGAGTTCTGTTTGTCTCTGCTAGACAAGCTACATTAGTAGTTTTACACTGTACCCCTAAAATTTTATACGACCCCCTTTATCAATGCTGTAAAGTTACCAATTGCAGTATAAAAAGTAAAAAGATGAAATAATAAAGGCATTTCATTGACAGTAAATATGTAAACAGAATGTTGAAAAGGGGGAGGGACTAATTCCATGCCACACAGGCGCCTTTGATTTGAACCTGTAATCGGATATCAAAATGCAGTGGTAGGATGGTACAAAGTATATTTTAAAGCGCACAATGGAATCACTTACATTGTATATATGGCTAACGTTCATTGTGACGCTTGTGGATACTAACTCATAACAACAGGCGTTCCTGTTTGGACAACGTCGTTTTAGTCGCGTCGTATCAGATGTAACATATTTTTTAGAAAGAATGAACTTATTTGTAAAACAGACATCATTTAATCAAGAAATCGCAAATTTACTTAAATGTGGAATATGTTGGGATTATTACAACCTACCCACAGTGCTTCCGTGTGGACATACGTTCTGTCTCAAGTAAGTAAAAGACTAACCCAGTAACTAAAAAATGAAAGTAATTAAATTTTTTATTGTTGGAAGTAATTCTGTTTGTTTTGTTAACGTATCTCATGCACAGAAAAAACGATTTGTCTCACACACAAAAATTGGAATGTTCAATGCTAAATTGCATTGGTTGGAACACTACATCGAACGGTGATAAAACAGCATCGGTGGCGTAATGGTTAGCGTGCTTGCCTCTAGTGCGGTAGATCGTGGATTCGAACCCCGATCGGGTCAAACCAAAGACTATAAAATTGGTATTTGTTCCTTCTCCGCAAAGCACGCAGCATTAAGTTGAAAGAGCAAAGACTCGGAATCAGAATAATGTGTCCGAGTGGAGCGACATGTCTGTCCGTGGACTGTTGTTTCAGTGCGCTAGCACTATAAAAATCCAACTTGAAGCGTGTTGGTCTAGAAAAAAGCGGACCTCATCATCATATCACTGCAAATTAACTTATTCTCGCCATGATATAGCTGAAAAATTGCTGTTTGGCGTTAAACATCAATCACTCGATCTGTGAGGGTGTGCCAGGTGTAGAATAGGCACCAGGTTTCTCCATCCTAGAGGTAATAGTCCTCTAAAAGGGACCAACCCCATGGGAACCCCGGGGTATAGAAATGGGACCGAGAGCTTCTTCGGCTTGAAGGGGTGTCCGTCGGTTGTGCGGGATGTATAAATTCACAACCAACCCGTCCTTCGGATGAGACGTAAATAAAACCGAGGTCCCGTGTTGAGAGATTGCCACCCTCTTCGCACGTTAACAACAACTTTTATTTTGTCAATCACGACGCCCCAAAGGAGCAGAACAAATAAAAGAACCCAGTGTAACAGCTCAGTATGAGCATTATGTTCACGATGAGTGGTCCATAAATAAAAATCCAACTTGAAGCGTGTTGGTCTAGAAAAAAGCGGACCTCATCATCATATCACTGCAAATTAACTTGTTCTCGCCATGATATAGCTGAAAAATTGCTGATTTGCAACACGTTTCAAGTTGCTCATAGGAGACCTATTGCACTGACAAAATTCTCCGTCCCTACCCATCACCTTTCCTTGTTTCGAGTCCCGTGGCGCTTAAATTGTTTTGCCCATTGGCCTATCCGTCCCCGTTTTCAACCTACATATTGATTTATTGTAAATATGTTCTCGTCCTGAATATAGCTGAAAAATTGTTCGCTGGAAGTTAAACATCAATCAATCAATCAATCAATCAATCAATCAATCAATCAATCAATCAATCAATCAATCAATCAATCAATCAATCAATCAATCAATCAATCAATCAATCAATCAATCAATCAATCAATCAATCAATCAATCAATCAATCAATCAATCAATCAATCAATCAATCAATCAATCAATCAATCAATCAATCAATCAATCAATCAATCAATCAATCAATCAATCAAATTTATATTATATGTAATAAACCCCCGTCGCTTGTCTGATATAGCCAGTCATTGCAAAATATATATAAATATTTTATAGAAATCACGTTTCTATCACATTTTTTTCTATTTAATACTTTATTTCACGTTTATCCTACAACAGCGCAAATGGAAAATTTTGCGGGACTTGTAAAGCGACACCTAGCGGGATTTTTTTGCGGTTGTCGCCCCCCTGACTGCGTGGTTTTAGAATCAATAGCTGTAACGGTCAAATTGCGGGTTTGCTGTTCGACTGTAAAAGTACTACATTTAGATGATATTAACCTTTTGTATGCCATTGACCGATGTCGAGCCGATTTGTTTTTAGTCCGTTCAGTGTCGCGGGCCAATTTTGGGCCGATGTTTATTTTCTGACGTAGAACAATAGTCGTGAATAGGGATATTATGACGTTGACGTTTATATGTAGAGCAATTAAGCAATCGGAACATCTTTGACGGCAACGTTATCCAACTCTAATCAACGTTAGCTCCCGAGTTTCAAAATTTGAGAGTATTAAGTGATCGCCTGCTCCGAAAGGGGCGCATGACGTTTGCGCGCATTTGGGGATTAAGAAATGTTACGTTTGCGCACATGATTTTGTTACGTTTGCTCCTCGAACTATCTAAAACGGCAAAATACAGGTAAAACATTAATTATTAAAAATTGTACAAAATTAATTCTGTAAGTCTTAAATTGATGGCCATAGGGGTTTACCAGTTTGTGATCAAACAAATATATGTGTGGCAAATAAAAATGAATAAAAATGGCAAAGACGGTGTTTGCTTAATATGTGGAGAAGACGACGAAACAGTTGAGCACTTCATCCTTCAATGTCCTGCTCTCTCGGTAGGTCGAGATCCAGTAATAACTGAAATTAGCTTTATACTATATGAGCAGCATCGAATAAATTTTGACACTTTTGACATCCAAAAGAAAAATCAGACTATTTTAGACTGTAGTAACCTGAATAAGGAATAAGGAACACATTCAAACTTGGTCACAACTGGAATTTCAGAACAGAAGGCTACTACATTACATGCGTCTAGATATAGGATGCTAGCGTATATAGAGAAAAATAACAAGCAAAGTAAAGAAAAATAAAATACCACTATATTATGCTAACCGAGGCGATAGTAAGGCAGATGAGATTAAGTCAAATAGTAAAGTGAGGAACATTTTATAGAAATCATTGACATTGTAACATAGAAAAGGATATTATGATGATTCACAAAAAGGGATATGTACATACTTGGAACCACCAACGCATGTTGTATATAAAAATGGTGATGGTTATGGTGACGGTATTAGATAATAATAGGAATCTAAATGGAAATTGGTATAGTAGTGGTAACTCGACATGCTCCTCATGGTTGTCCTATAAAGTATGTACAGAAGAAGAAAAGGTAAAAAATGTAAAAGATCGCAAGTTTGAGAAGTGTTCACTTTTCACTCACAAATCGGTTAGGTGTGAGCATAATTTATGTCATTGAGCTATATATAGTTGGATCATAATGGATTTTACATTGTCTGAGACGAGTAAAGGGGAAAAAAATCATTGCTTTACGATGGATTTGCATTTCGAATAGATAGGGTTTTGAAATCTGGTGATATATCGTGGCGATGCACAGTGAAAAACTGTAAAGGGAGAATTAAAACAGACGAACATTCCTCTGCGATTAATGTAAACTGCAACCATACGCACGAATCCGATTCCCAAAAAAATACAGAAGCAGATTATCAGATTATCCGTGCAGTTGTTAAGCGGAAAACAGCATCCAATATTACAACACGTTGGTGAGCAAGGGACTTAGACTAACGGAAGGGTTTTTTTTTTTTTTTTATCTTTATTACTAACGGAAGGGGTAACGGGTTTATATTTGTAGTATAATAAATAAAACATATTTACCTGTAATTCTACCTGTAAAGGCTGCGCGCAAACGTAAAGGTTTTTGCGCGCAAACGCAATGGTAATGCGCGCAAACGTAATGCACCGTCCGAAAGTTAGGTGAAAAATAATATTTTACTCCATCAAATTTCACATTTTAAAAGGAGACCAAAAAATCAAAGAACTAAAAATAAATTTGGTGTTTATTTATTGATTTTTTTTTGGGCTTAAAAACATGTATGATCTATATTTCATAAATTTTGAAGATCAAAATTCAAAGGTCTATACAGGCAATTTAATTTGAATGTGTATATATATGCTATCTGACAAAGGCAATTTAAGCATTGCATGTTCCGCATAACGGTAGCCGATGATCGCTTGATTCTCTTTTTTCAGAAGCAATAAACCGCTTAATCAAAGTTGGTTTCAAACTCACTGATTACTGTTCAGGTCGGACTGAAAAATTTAAGATAAACACTATTAAGGTTCGACAAAATTTTTAAAAATTCTAGAAATTAATCATTACGGGCCTGTTCCGCATTTCTTCCATTGAATATTGTGCGAATTTTGTCTTATAACAAAGGAGTCTGTATTGGCCCTTGGCAACAACGAGGGCCAATACACACTTAGTGGTCCATTATTACAGACCGAGGACACATAACGGTGCCATTAAGAAAATACCCTTTTCTTTTAATACTTGTATTAACCAACTTAAGCCATTACTTATGTATGCCTCCCTAGGTGTTCGGAAATTGCATTTTCAGAATTTGTCTCCAGTAAAATATTAACTTGATTTAGTAATAAATCTTGTCAATTCTATCAGAATTTCTTTTTTTGTTGTTGTCGTTCATATGAAAATGTGCTTTTTCTTGGCTACATCACTTAAATATTAAATATCAAAAAGAAAGAAACAAAACTCAAGCGAACGTGTTAAAATTTGGCCCTGTATTAATGCCCCGTAAATCCTGTAATGGCCCTGTCAGGAAATGTATAATATAGTATTATTAACCAGTAGGTTATATTATGAATACTACAGACTGGTTTGTATTTATTACTCTATTTTCAACTGGTTGGGCGTGGCGTAACACGGGTTGACTGATTACAGGAAAGTCCATGTATTTAGG
>MJUT01012167.1:235750-249767 GCA_002080005.1 Gigantidas platifrons | reverse complement strand
CCTCCAACCGTCACTGTAATATTTACACGTTTGTCCCTCCAACCGTCACTGTAATATTTACACGTTTGTCCCTCCATCCGTCACTGTAATATTTACACGTTTGTCCCTCAAACCGTCACTAATATTTACACGTTTGTCCCTCCAACAGTCACTATAATATTTACACGTTTGTCCCCCCAACCGTCACTAATATTTACACGTTTGTTCCTCCAACCGTCACTGTAATATTTACACGTTTGTTCCTCCAACCGTCACTGTAATATTTACACGTTTGTCCCTCCAACCGTCACTGTAATATTTACTTGTTCCTCCAACCGTGACTCTAACATTTGTCTAGGCTTCATCTTCTAATGGATATACATAGCTCTGAGAAATCCATTATCGCAAAACTAACCAATTATACTATGCATCTCTCGTATAGAAGATACCACATTCATTGCATGTACGAAACCGAAACATTACAGTATCGATGTTTTTTAAGAGTAGTCGCTAGCTGTACATCACAATGTAAAAGTTGGCAAGCCTAACCTATATCTCTTCATGTTACTGGTGTTCAACACAATTTGCAGTTCAGGTGATGTTTTACAGTAACACCGTGGGTGCCACTAGTGGAGCACCCGAGTTCAATTCCCGGTTTTGCTATGGGGGTCATGTCAGGTTACTCCATGTTTAGTTTTCTGTGTAGTGTTTTGTAGAACATTGTTTGTCCATTTAAGGAATATTTGAAATTGTTGAACAGGTTATACGATATAACCTGGTTTGGGTCAGTTTACGCTTAATAAACCGCGAAGCGGTTATGAAAAGCGTAACTGACCCAGACCAGGTTATGCAAGTATAACTTGTTCAACAATTTCAAATATTCCTTATAATTTAATTTTTACAACAAAATTTAATGACTCCTCGATTTTAATTACGATTATTTCATATGACTACTAGTATTTGAATTTGTAGTTGGCGGATGAACACGTTTGTGACGTCACAATACCAACTCAGGTTATCGAGTATTACCAACATTTTCTCCAGGCGGATTAGCCAATCAGATTGAAGAATTCAAATCAAATTAAATTATTTAAGGAATATTTGAAATTTTTGAACAGGTTATACGATATAACCTGGTTTGGGTCAGTTTACGCTTAATAAACCAAATAAATTAAATTAAATTATTTTCAATTGGCTGTTTTATTCTCTGTCCTTCTTCAATTCACGGTTTCTGATTACCCCATTGGTATCTTCAAATTACAGCATATATTATATGTTTCTCTTCATATAAATGATGTCAGATATCGGAGATTATTATACAGCTATAATTTTAATCCAATCAAAAACACAAATTTAAGACATGTGACCGTACATTATTTTTCCCGTATTGTACAACCGGAAGCCGTATTTTCTCCGTATTGGACGTCCCGATAAGTCTGTATTTTTTTCGTATTGTACATTATGTAAGGCAAGTAACTCGTTGATTTTTGTTGTCTGCTAGTAAACAAAACAAACCGGAAAATGTTAATTCTAATGTAGTTGCTTAATATTCCTGGTTTGTGATTTGACAATGCTGTAATTTTCACGGTATCAATTATACGGTTGAAATTGCATGAGCTATTTTTGTCAACTGGAAGGATCCGACATCTTGAAAACGTGAAATCCTACATGTCATATTTACAGCAATGCACAAAAAATAATTTAAATGCCTACCTCGAAAATTTATTTCAGTTAAATTTAATCAAAATCGAAGCGTACATGAATCCAAAAAACGTCTGTTTTTAACGTTTTAAACTGGAAGTCTTCATATGACGTCACGTTGTTTATGTGCGAAAGTCGTCGACAACATTTCGCGGAATTTTAATTTGTGTGATTTTTAGACCCAGCGATAAGCAAGAATATATTTTTATGTTCAGTATTGCATTAGAATGGAGATAACTATATTGTATTTGAAAATTTCGCGGCATCAATTGTCGATTTCATGGTCGCAAATAACCGTTTACTATCTCTGCTAGCGCGTCGCCAGTAAGCTCAATTTGCGACCATCAAATCTCCAGCTGATGCCGTGAAATTTTCAAATACAATACAGTTATCTCCTAAATGACGATGAAATTAAGAATTTTGTGGAGGCACAAGTACCGAAAAATACAAAACAGAAAACTAAATAGAATAATTGTTGATCAGTTATTTTGCTGTTTTCAATTTATTTATAGAGTTTACGAGATCTGTATTGATACATAACATTTTCCTAATGAAATACTGTTGTGCAGTTGTTCTATTTAGACTGTATTAAAAGTTAAACATACAATTATTGTCATAGTATTGATCATTTCAGCTGTATAATAAATATGGAAAGATATTGCACTCGTCCGTATTGCCACAGGCGTCTCGTCCAATACGGGTTTTCAATACAATACGGACGAGTGCAATATCTTTCCATATTGTACATGACACTGTATAATAACCTATTATTACTAATGGTTAATACATTTGTAACACACTATTGTTCGAACAGTGGATTATTTTTAAGAATCTACTGTTCATTCTTTTGTTTTTGAATATATGAACTTTAACCTTTTACTATTTTAGGCTTAAAAAAGGGCTTTACTTATTTTGGGACTTTCGTGTCTCGAACCACTGCTGGGCTTTTTAAATTCTACTTTGAAAACTTCCATCTTACCACTCGGCTAAGTTGACCACAATAATCAATTCTATAATTAGTATATATAACTCTTTATAGTAAGCTTTGCTAAAAAAAATATCAACAATTTGCTTAAAAAAACAATTGATCAATATATACAAGACACGATACAAAATATTTGAGTTCTGACACAATTTATGTTCAGAACTGACGAGTATTCTCGCAATACAAGAACAACCAACGAATCGACCGCAACTTAACAAATCAGACAGACCACAGGTGAATATTTGGGACACTTGAAAGACCTTGAAATATATAAATATAAACGATTCTTTTCACTTGAAAGACCTTGAAATATCTAAATATAAACGAGAATCGAAAGCACGATGCCGATAAAATGTTGTTGTTTATTTTTTGTTAATTGTGGCTTATTTAGCTTTATTTAGCTTTATTTAGCTTTCTGAACATTAAAAAGGTCAAAATATAAAATGAAAAGACTGTTGCAGATAGAAATGTATTATGTGAGAGAATACACTCCAACTTGTAGATTCTTAAAAATAATCAACTCGACCCTTACGGGTCTCGTTGATTATTTTTAAGAATCTACAGTTGGAGTGTATTCTCCACTACATATCATATTGTGTAATGCACTTCTGTTACAAGCTGTTGTGAGATGGAGGATGGGATATGCTTCTGTGAGTAGTGTTTTATAGTACAAGCCAGTGTCGACTCTTATGGGGTGGGGGTGGGATATACGTTTGTGAGTATTGCTTCTTAATATACACCAGTCTCAACTGTTGTGAGATGGAGGGTAGGATATTCTTTTGTGAGTATTGCTTTATAGTACATGCAGGTCTCTACTGTTGTGAGATGGAGGGTAATATTTATATTTGTGAGTGTTGCTTTATAGTACAAAATGTATATGGTAGTCTCGACGGTTGTCAGGTTGAGCATCATAGCATATATGCCAGTCTCGACTGTTTTCTTTTTGTGTGTACTACTTTATAGTATACGCCAGTCTTGACTGTTAGATGGAGGGTCGAATATACATTTGTGAGTATTGCTTCATATTATTCGCCAGTCTCGGCTGTTGTGAGGCGAGTGGTGGGATATATTTTGGCGAGTATTGCTTCATATTATTCGCCAGTCTCGGCTGTTGTGAGGTGAGTGGTGGGATATACCTTGGCGAGTACTGCTTCATTATATTATATGCATCACATTGCTCTATAAAATGCCTTATTCTATGCTTAATACTTTTTCAGGTCGATGCATCTACAAATACAGATCCTGATGCATACTTTGATAACAAAATTGGTGATATTCAGAAGAATATAGACGATATCTTTAAAGTCGTGAACAAGCGAAAGTCTGTCGTTAACGATGCACGGAAACAGATCGATGAATTAAGACTGAACACATTAAAAAGAACACTAACTACAGCTTACACAAACAAATCAAACGCACCGACACAAGCTGATAGCATGCAAATTCAAAATACAACAATGAACAACAGCAGCGGTGAACAAACTACATGGAATTGGCGACTTTTCCATCCAGAGCCACTGCCACCATTAAATCAAGACGCACGGAACATGCCTAATCAAGTGACCGATTTAACTGATGTGGACCCGGCAATTGTATCTGTTCGAACGACTAGGACAAATTCGCTGATGAATGGTTCCTGTTGGACAATGTCTATGCTTTAGAAGATTTTTATTGCAAAAAAATGTACTGACGATAGAGAGGGCAAATTTTATAAAGATTTATTTTTTTGTGATCAGCATATATAGAGTTTATACATTCATATTTACATATGTGTAGAATTTGATAAAAAAAAAATTATACTGCTTTTTGTAGCATTTTTTATTTCTAATTTCCATCTTTCTTCATGATATAACTGACAAATTGCTCGATCGGTGTTAAATAATAACCACTTACTCTTCATGTGCATGTGTGTGTGTGTGTTTTTTTTTTAAATAGAATTGTTGCAACATGTGGAAAGAGTGGATTGGCAAAGGAGAAAAGTCATTATACAAATCAACCTTGTACTTAATTAGTGTGTTTAAGTGTCAATAACAACCATGTCTAAAGGGACTAATATATTGTTCAATACTAAATAAACATATATGTAATTAATATTTTACTTTATTGAATGTTGTATACAATATATATTGAAATAGTCTTCATTGATCAGTTGTCTATTGTAAGAAGAACGTTTCTTTTTTCAATTGTCATTATCCATTGAAAGTCCATGGTCGTTTTCATCTTTGCCATAATAATGTTCTCACTGAAAACATAAAAATGGCACAAATATAAGTCAGAACATATCTCTATTATGGAAAGAAAGTTTAAACAGTGATGGTCAATAATTCTACTAATATATAATATCAAGGAACACCTACCTCTCACCTGAACTCACTGAACATTAAAAAAAAAGACCATGACACTGTCATACATTAGTATGGTGGGTTATTAATTTGTGTATTTGATGCTACTTTCAACTTATTGGAGTTAAATCATGAGTAACTAGGAATATGCCACCGAGAAAACAAACTTTATAAAAATAACGATGATAGGAATACATTTTATGATAAAATCACAATACTATCTCATCAATGTATTTCAGTTTAGCCAGATATGGGTGTTGTAAATCATTCTAACTTCATATTGGTAAAAACACAGAATTTTTTAAACTTCACCAGACTAGATAAATAAATACAAAAAAATATTTATGCAAGTAAGTCTATAACAACATGAGGAGTGTATTCAACAATGCCTGTATTCTGATTTGTACTTACCTCTAACATTCACCAAATTTACATGTACCTCCCTCAAAATGAGTTCCACCTGGGCATGGCATGTGGTACTTTTGGCCTGCCACACACCAGTAATACTTCGTACATTCTACAGGGTCGGCAAAATATCCAGTTTTCGCCCCACACTCAAATTCCTCTGTAACATATAAAACATAAAGACGGTTGATATACAAAATTAAAATTATATGGTTAAAGAACACTTTTACCACCTTCAAGTAAAAGTAAAGGGTGTTGTGTCCAGAAAGTGTTCGTGTGATAATTGTCGTATACCATTATCATTTTCGCCATCAATACGAAACTTCCTCCAAAATATACCTCTTAAATAAATTACAAAAAACAACTGAAAATAAGGTCATGTTTAATGACATACATTACTTCATTTTGCTGGTGAGGCGACCAGAGTATCGGTAGAACACTACAGGACTGTCGTAAGTCACTGACAAATGTAAGTTGTATTGAGTACGCCTCGACATGTGTAGGAATCGAACTCGTTCATTGTGAGGAATTTTTTCAATGATCTGAAAAGAGTTGACTATAATTCATCTCAATATTGTGCTTATTTAGAAAACTTTATTCATGTATTTCTAATAATACGAGAAGTGAAAATTTGTTTCACCTAATGTCTCCCGTTTAGACCAAAGAGTGCTTCTACCACGAGATGATCTTGTTTCTACTTAACTTTATACTTTCCATCTTACATAATCACTAAATATATGACCTTCACCTATTACGAAAGTAACATTCGGTAAAAAGCTCACCAGAGCTTATGTTATATGTTGTAATGAACCCGAATCAATATAAAGCTTTCGTATTCGTATTAACATGAAGTACGTGAAATACACACGCATTGAGCACCCCACTCCCTAAGCGGTCGAATTGGTTAGACACTTATGACTTGTTTATTAAACCGTCACCTATCGTAGAAAATAATTACCTGTTACTTTGGATTCATTAGTATCGTCTTCAGCACCACCATCATTGTATCCTGCTTCATTACATAGCTCCACATTTTCCGGGTGATCACAGTTACTAATCTCGTCATTCCACGCCAAACCATTGGCACACGTTATCTCATTTGGTGTCAATCCTACACATTGGTAGAACTTGTGACAGTCAGTTGGATGTGCAAGGTGTTGTCCATTGAAGGTACAGGTAGCTGCGCTGTCTGAAATGCAAGTTAATTATTTAATTGGTTTCTGTTTGCTATTCTTTTCGCACAGGTACAAACCACTTTTTTTTTTTTAAATAACAAATAATTTGTATATATTATCATCATCACAAAATGTCCCATGTTTGTCTCCAAGTCCTTCTAAAAACGGACAGGTCCAACATTTATACAAATTTGTCTTAGTCCTGAGTATCCGGTCCAAAGGTATCTGTTATTATTTAAAGTACATTACCATTAATTTTTAGTGTTCTAAAATTTTCTATACTTATTGTGTTCTGGTATGATCCAATGGAAATACCTGACATTTACCTATAATATTTGCAGACAGACAGGTACTGCCTTCTTTTGGATGATCACACGTTTTCAGATCTTCATCCCATTCTGTACCGTTACTACAGCTCATTACAGTCACCACTCCGTTTAAACAGTTCAAATACTTATCACACTGTTGCAAATGCGCTGTGAAAAAGTGTCCTTGTCCGAGTTCTGAGCAAATAATATCAGGACACTTCTTCATATCACAAGGTTTACTGACAGTCTGTGTTGGTTCACCATCGCAATCTTTTCCACCATATTGAGGCACGGGGTTAGTACATGTCCGTTCATGTGACCGTGTTTGTAAACCCTCACCACATGTTACAGAACAACTGCTCCATTCTGTAAATGGTCCATATTCAGACCAACCACCATCAACTAAAATAAAGATGTACATGTCTCCAATGCAATTCAGCCACAACAAAGTGTTCAGGAACAGGAGTTGGTCTATCAAATGTTGTATGATTTATTTTACGTTCCATGAAAAAATTAGCACAATGTATACTTTTTCAACCGGAGGCCGGGGTGTCAATCATTTTGACATTTCACAATTAATGTTGATGTGTAGCACTTTATTAGAAACAGGGGCGTAGCTGGAGTTAAAATGAAGAGTAGGCACGAAATCGGCGAGGGGTCTGGTTTCCGCTTAAGGCCCCCAGTGGGTCCAGGGCAAAGCCGTGGGAGGGGGTCCAAGGAGGCAAAGTCCCCCTTAAGCCCAGCTATTTCAGTGATTTAGAGTGTTTTAAAAGTGACTCAAAAATTGTATTATAATTAAAAATCAGAGGTTGCTGTCCATCAAATCTATATTCTCTTTCGCCAAGCTCATTAGTGATGTCATATTCATTAATTTGCATCTCATTAAACACAAATTGCGGTTGGCCAACAAACAATGCAATTAACACTGGATAATTTGACCAGTTTTTAAACCTTTATAACTTTTTTATTTATGACCCGATTTTGGTTCTGTAAAATGATTTATAAAATTTAATCCTTTCATATTTTTCATGCAATTTTATATTATTTTATTTATGAAAAATAATTTGCTATAAATATTTGAAATACGTATATACAATTTTGAAAATTAGATACGTTTCATCTCTATAATTTTTTTTAATATTTCTAAACAAATTATACCATCATTTAGCATACGTTTCATATTTTCTGGAACCAAAAGATTTTTTAATCTATCTTTAATAACAAAAAAGTTATGACGAGTTAAAATTGAAAACTCTATTACACTAATGCTGTTTTTACCAACCAATTTACCTGTGCTAGAAACAAGTGACATCACGGCAAAAGAGCCTATTGCGAAAAATATCAAACTCCAGAAGTATAAATATTGACAGATAGTTGTTTAATACAATTTAGAAGAAAAAAAGATTGTTGGTTGGTATATAAAATATACTGGATGTTCTATTTAATAATAAACATGTACTAGTTAATGTAAATTGTTAATATAGTTTAGGAATCGAACATGATTTTTTTCTTCAAAATTATGTATAGACACGTGCCTAGTCGAGCCTTAGGCAGCTACGCCACTGAGAAAGATTCAGAAGGAATGGTCAGTTTTATTGGATCAAGACAAACATTGTATTAACCGTTCACATATTTCTTCTAAATTCACTTCAAACTTTACCTGGACGCCAGTTTCAAACACAAATAGTCTAAGCACATAACAAACGCTCTTCTAGTATTTTTTTTCTACCCGTCAAACCTGTTTGATGACGTGTTTGGACGGTCGAATTTGTGTTTGAAACAGGTGGTCAGGTAAAGTTAGCAGCGAATTTGGTGGAAAATTTGAACATGTACACATACAATGTACATAAATGGTGGAGATTATTAGTTGATTAGCGAAATTCAAAACAAACATCATTTTGCAAACGATTGATTGATTCATTAATTGTTGATTGACCTTAAGTCAACAGTATGTCAGAGAATTCTATGAAGAGAACAAGTTTGACAAACAATAAATGGTGCCTGAACGACCACTAACAAACTTTTGATTATTAAGAGTTACTGCAAGTTGTTGTTGACCTGCAAGGAACGTCCTATTATCATATACTAGACACTCATTTGTGTTCCTTCTTACGGCGAAGTATGTTGTGCATAGTTGAATAGTCAGGTCCCTGTGGCGGGGGAGGGGGAGGGAATGTACATCGGAGAAATTGGGTCTTATTTCCATAATCACGTTTCCTCTGAGTTAACATGAATATGCTTTGAAATTAAGATAATCATGTGTTTTGAATGTAATTACTATTGTTTTTTTGGGAGGGGAAGGGGAATAAAAACATTTTGGGGCACAGTTTTACGATTTGTCTGTCAAATGATAATGGTCAATGAGAAAGTTGTAAAGGTTAATTATCCTTAAATAGTACATTTCTCTGACGTCACACTATTGTTCGCACAGTGGATTATTTTTAAGAATCTACAGTTTATTCTTTTGTTCTTTAATATATGAACTTTAACCTTTTACTGTGTTAGGCTAAAAAACGTGATATGCATATTTTGAGACTTTCGGGTATCGAACCGCTGCTGGGCTTTTTAAAGTCTACTTTGACTTTCAAAACTTCCATCTACCCACTGGCTACGGTGACGTAGTTACTAAACGTATAATTAGTATTTTTGACCCTTGATAGTAAGCTTTGTTAAAACAATATCAACAATTTGTTTAAAAAAGCAAATGATCAATATATACAATACACGATACAAGTATTTCAGATCTGGCATAAATTATGTTTAGAACTGACGAGTATGTGAACTTTTAAAATGTATTCTCGCAATACAAAAACAACTAACGAACCGACCGCAAGTAATAACAAACCAGACAAGACCACATGTGAACATTTGGGACACTTGAAATATCTTTAAATATCTAAATATAAACGATTCTTTTCACTTGAAAGACCTTGAAATATCTAAATATAAACGATTCTTTTCACTTGAAAGACCTTGAAATATCTAAATATAAACGAGAATCGAAAGCCTATAAAATTTTGTTGTTTAATTTTTGTTAATTGTGGCTTATTTAGCTTTCTGAACATTAAAAGTGTAAAAATATATAATGAAAACACTGTTGCAGATGGAAATGTATTATGTAAGAGAATACACCCCAACTTGTAAATTCTTAAAAATAATCAACTCGACCCTGACGGGTCTCGTTGATTATTTTTAAGAATCTACAGTTGGAGTGTATTCTCCATTAGTTAGCTATGAACTTTTTCAATGGAACATCTAATGGTTTTATATGCTTCTGGAATGAAGTATTTCAATTGTTTACATTTATTGATATTTTTTTTTACAAATATGACAGGGATTTTTTAAGTCAACACCAAACTCCTAAATTGTACACCGCAGCAGAGAAACTCTGTTCCCATTTATATACTCCATATTTCATTAGAGAACTTTTGCATATTGCGGAAATATAAACAAATACCATCATTATTTCATTATTTCAGAAGTATTATTATGATGTGGTTTTTATAAGTAAAAATGCATATTGGTAAGCAATCTTACTTGGACATTCTCTAAGTTTACACTGGCGGTTTTGCAGTACATGGGACATCCCGTCACAATCCTTGCCACCATGCGCTGGTGCTGGGTTTGTACACGACCTGGTTTTAATTCCTGATTCAACTCCGATATCACAGGTCGTTGAGCAATCTCCATGCCATGTGATAGGAGAAAAGTCGGTCCAACCACCGTCAACTAAAATATATTAGTCATTTCATTACCAATAACTGTAAAACTTGATTATTATGACCAGAAATGTGGTTTGATTGGACAATTTTTCAAATAAAATATATTTATAGATACAAATACCATTTGTTTATGATATATGTAAACATCTATTATGTTTTTTTTTTAAATCACCTAGAATTAAAAAGGAAAAACGCAAATAAAAAATCTTGGAAAATAACCATTGGCAACAGACGGCGTCATAATTGTTGGACAAGGAACGAACGACATCACCTGAAAACGTTTTATATAATATCTGCATCTCGTGAAAGCACCTCATTAATCTATGTAATTTTGTTCAACAGATTTACGCATATTACTGTCGTTCTTGGTGATGTTCGTACTATTGGTACGAAGTTGTATCCTAACGAATTTCTACTTGACCCTTGTTACGAAAAGATACTCTCGTTTTCAATTCAGGCAAAATGTTGATCCGATTCCACTAATATATTCATATCAGTTCGGTCAAAGGCAAAAGTAGTGAGTGTACTAGCAATAATTAAGAATTCATCCTATTACCTTCAAAGTGGCATCAAATACTGTCTTTTATAATAAAATATATGTTTAAAATAGTGGATCTAGTTATATTGCAAGTGATTGCTTGCATAACAATATAACAATTGTACAATAATATTGTACGTACTTGGACATTCTCTGAGTTTACATTGGCGATGTTCTAATGCATTTGACTTCCCGCTACATTCTTTGCCACCATAAGCTGGTACTGGGTTTGTACACGATCTGGTTTTGGATCCTGTTTCAATGCCGATATCACAGGTCGTTGAGCAATCTCCATGCCATGTGATAGGAGAAAATTCGCTCCAACCACCATCAACTAAAATATAATGTTTATCGTTTCATAATCAGTAACTTGTAAACAGTGGTGTTGATAGATTTGATGTATATAAATACATGTTTTTAAGTAGCTAATACAAATTCGCGATATTTGAAAATTAAAAGTACCCTTAAAATACCAAATATATTTCCAAATCCATTTTGTATTTAGACTTTCATATGCAAGTCTTGGGACAAAACATTCTGTGTCTGATAAATGTGTTTTTGTATATTTAAATTTTATGAAAATGTTATCTGTACAGAAACTGTAAAGATTCTTAGAACAAATGTTACAGACCAACAGAAAAATCAAATGGTTTCTCTCAGTATGAACAAATCCACGTTCTGTTTATGAAGAGAACACGTTTACTGACAATAAATCATGTAGGTAATAATGTTGTATTGTAGGGTCCAATGACTATTGTACTAACAAGCTATTGAATATTAGTAGCTGATACAAATTGTATTTTACATACAAGGAGCGTCACGGACCTTCTTCATACACGAGCTACTAATTTACACACAGTCCTAATCGTTATGGACCTTCTTCATACACGAGCTACTAATTTACACCCAGTTCTAAGCTTCATGGACCTTCATACACGAGCTATTAATTTACACCTAGTCCTAATCGTCATGGACATTCTTCATACACGAGCTACTAACTTACACCCAGTCCTAAGCGTCATGGACCTTCTTCCAACACGAGCTACTAGCTTACACCCAGTCCTAATCGTCATGGATCTGCTTCATACACAAGCTACTAATTTACACCCAGTCCTAATCGTCATGCACCTTCTTCATACACGAGCTACTAATTTACACCCAGTCCTAATCGTCATGGACCTTCTTCATACACAAGCTACTAATATACACCCAGTCCTAAGCGTCATATACCTTCATACACGAGCTACTAATTTACACCCAGTCCTAATCGTCATGGACCTTCTTCATACACGAACTACTAATTTACACCTAGTCCTAATCGTCATGGGCCTTCTGCATACACGAGCTACTAATTTACATCCAGTCCTAAGCGTCATGGACCTTCTTCATACACGAGTTACTAATTTACACCCAGTCCTAATCGTGATGGACCTTCTTCACACACGAGCTACTAATTTACACCCAGTCCTAAGCGTCATGGACCTTCTTCATACACGAGCTACTAATTTACACCCAGTCCTAAGCGTCATGGACCTTCTTCATACACGAGCTACTAATTTACACACAGTCCTAAGGACGAGTCGCGTGTTTGATTCGGTCCGTATACCATTGAAACTATATGTCTTATTACTATACCATCTGATTCCATCGAGTCATCAGGCTTTGTCGAAAGGTACATTATTGATTATAGACAGAAAATTGAAGCTCCAGTGCAAAGTAGTTGAAAATTGGCATGAAAGGTTGCCTGTGGATACCAAAAATTTCAAAACAACAAGAACACAGACACATTGTATGTACAATGTACAAGCTCGCATCTACCAGGAAGTGGTCGTCCATTGAGTGGATATCAGATGGTTAAAATTACTATCAATATGATGACAACTGTATACAAATATGCTGCTTTTGTCTTTTGAAGGGGACGCAATTGCATTACATTAAGGTCATTGATAATGATTACAAGATATATAAATACTACATTACTTGGACACTCCTTCAGTTTGCATTCTCGAGTTTCTATTGCAGACGAGTCCCCTAAGCATGGTTTTCCACCATAAGCTGGTGACGGATTCGTACAAGATCTGGTTTTGGTACCAGATTCAATTCCGAAATCACAAGTAGTAGAGCAGTCACCTGTCCAAGTAATCGACGAGAAATCACTCCATCCACCATCAACTAAAATGCAAAAACTTGTATTTCACAATAGTCTGTACTGACAGCTGTATATATGTATTTATAAAGGTTACCCTGGAGCATGTGTATTTGTTTACTATGTTTTCCAATGATCACGTGTTCATATGTCTAGAATATTGTCATCTGTTAAGGTAACAATTTGCAGGATGTTTACGCCGTACGTCGTAGATTTCAATTTTGTCATTCAAGTTTCGCCATTTATTCAGCATGTAGTACTCGATACATACTCACACATTTATCTATTGCTTACACAATATTTAAGATATGTGTGATAATAAATAGGACATATTGTTTCTTTTGTAGACTGTCTATTTATATTGTGTGCAGCGGTCGATGACAGTGTTTTAGACATTATTTTTTATTTTGATTAAAAAAAAACTGTAACTGCTGAAATAAAAACGAAGCTTACTGTGCTGCTATGGCGAGCTGATATACACATTACAGGATTTTGAGTTGTATTTATAAATGATCTATGTTCAGTTGAAATATTGAATAAGAACACACGTTTAATTATACCATATCAGCAGGCCAATATACAGTCTGATACATTTCTCTAATATTAAAGAAGAATTGCAAAGATAACCAAGCAATTGTCGTAGTACAATAAAAAGTCGTGTTAAAAAATTATATACCAAACTTTTAAACTGTAGATTAGACAAATTCCTCTTAAAA
>MJUT01012167.1:193647-211930 GCA_002080005.1 Gigantidas platifrons | reverse complement strand
TCCTCCGGCCTCCTGGCGTGTGGCTACTGCTTGGTCATGGGGACCGGAGGTAGTGTGGCACCTCCGGTTAGGATGTTGGCATGGGCCCCGTCCGGGCAGTTGGAGAGTAAAATGTGTTGTCATGATTTGTCCAAACGGAAGCATTGTTGAAGGGGTTATAGCGATCTGTGTAATGTAAGCTCGGGTGTGGTTCTCATGTGTGTTATAGAAGCATGAGTCAAGGTGTGTGCTTGACTAAGTCTGGGAGCACCCGCTACGGGGAAAACACTGTCTTACGGGATCAAGGGGTTCTTGGACACTAATATTTAATTGTGGCTGGTTAGAATGGCAAAGTAACTGTCTGTGCTTTGTAGGTGCCGGGGTACAGCGTCATCGGGGGTGTAGCATACGGAATTTACTAGCCCTATGCCTCCTAGAAGCGCTGTGTCAGCGATATCTGAAGCGATAGGTCTTTGGAGGCATCACGAGTCTCTTGTGAGCCCTAAGTTGGCCTTTGGATTTATCATTATATCCCGGAAGACCACTTGTTTTGGTATGTTTCTTGGTCATGACCATACTCTGCTGGTCAGCATCCTGTCCTTCAACCCACCCTAGAGTGACCCTTGGTATCCTGATTATCACTAATTTTGGAGGATTTCCCAGTTTAGATGCAGTCCAGGGTCCTTTAAGATAAAACGGGGAGGAGTGTAGTAGATCGTAGGGTGATGGGTGCTGAGGAGTACCGAACAGCATCCATGATGCACCACTACAATAGCAGAACGATATCCAGAACACGTCGTTGCAGACGCACAAAAGTACCTACCAGGGATTATTAGCTAATACTCACTGTCAGGACTTATACTAACAGATTGGTAAGTAGTGCCAATTTGTTACATACATAATTAGAATTGATTGACAAAACCAATGGCACGGCTAATCAATATTCTGACGATGAGTTACCCGATATATGACGGTACCATGTCCAGAGCGTCGAAGTGATTTTCAGACATTATATGAAGAATGACGATGATATGTGAAATTTTGCGAACGTTTGTTGATCTCTGTTTCCAGGGTTAACTTTGTAAATATTCCGAATTTAGCCTTTTGTTGATCTCTGTTCCCAGGATCAACTACGTAAAAGTGTATATATGTTCACTTTTTGCGAGTTAAACAAATGTTTAATTTGGACAAGCATTCAATACTGTTGTAGGATTGAACATTTTTTGCCAAGTTTTGCTATTGATGGAATGAATACCGTTATGTACATGAGCAGACTATACCGCTATACACATGGAATTTTGTTGCCACCAGAAGACTTTAATGTTTGCCGATCTTTCATAAACTTTGCTAACTTTTGCTAATATTTGATGGACTTATTAATTTTGCTAATATTTGCTAATCTTTTCTAAATTTTGATAAACTTTGAAAATGTTTTGATATAGGCTGCAGTGTACATTTTGTTGGCAGCTCAGTAAATTGTAATCATTACGTTCAGCCGTGACCAAACATTCGCCACTTTATTAATAAATATGTATTCTTATGAATTTCTTTATATGTGGATTGCCAATTGATATTTTCAATCAATAAATATAAATATATATATATATATATACATAGTTGGATATTTATGGTGCTAGCTCACTGTAACAACAATCCGCGGATAGACATGTTGCCCCATTCGGACACATTATCCTGATTCCGAGTCAACCAGTATTTGCTATTTCTTCTTAATGCTGCGTTCTTAGCGGAGAAGCAACAAATACCAATTTTATAGTTTTTTGTTTGACTCGATCAGGGCTCGTACCCACGATCTACCGCACTCGAGGCGAGCACTCTAACCATTACACCAGCTATGCGGTTTGGTGTCAAGTGACCAAATAAGCGTATATGGAATCTGTTCCAGAAAATTAGTTATGAACATTTATTTATAATGTTTTAGCATATACAATGATAACCATCATTATCGCACTTCATGTTATATGGTACCAGACGCACGTTAGGCATATGACGTGTATTATCAACCACAGTCACAGACCAAAAATAGTCCTGAACGACATAAACATAATCTGGACCGATAATAAACATACATATAACTGAGATTGTTTTTCTTTACGTAATACTGATTTCACTTACCCGTAAGCGAATTCAACAATCACTGCAAACATACACAAACTAAGTATATAGTTCATAGTTGTCTCCTGTCGGATTTAATGAAATTCAAAATTTTATTTCTATTTATACGCCTATCCAAACAGAGGCAAAAAGCTGATTGGATGTTTTGGAGAGTTGTTTGTCTTTCGAATGTATATTCTTTTACATGTCACTATGACATAGGATCAGAGACAAAAACGACTGAAAATTGTAGAATTTTAAGACGCATTATTTATTCTTGAAAACCTTATGATCGAGTAGAACACTGTTCTTGTGCAAGCAACCTCGCCCAAACAATGCAAACGTGTTCATAGAACAAAGGCAATCGTCAAAACTGTGAAGTTTACAAAGAAGTCGAAACGTTTGAAAGGAATCTTCACTGCAGTTTTTTTTCTTTAAAAATACTAACATCTAATATATCTGTTTTAAAGAACGTTATATGCCATGTGAGTCTCTATTCTCTTCATCAACTGTGCCAAATGGTGGCCAAGGATGAGATATGATATATTTTTCAATAAAATTATTGAAACCTCATCAAAGCAAATGTGTGTACCTTGATAAAAAAGACTTTTAATAACAATGACGCATCAAATTACATGACATTCTCACGAAAAACGAAAAGACGTTAGTGTGATCCTTTAATTTCACGTACGTTCCGCTATATAGATGATGTCCTTTCACTAAATAATTCTAGGTTTGGTGATTTTGTTGATCGTATCTGTCCCATTGAGCTTGAAATAAAGGATACCAGAGATGCGGCTAGATCTGCTTCATACCTTGACCTACACCTCGAAATTGACAATGAGTGCTGATTAAGAACGAAGCTTTACGACAAAAGAGATGATTTCAATTTTCTCATTGTGTACTTTCCATTTATATGTAGCAACATTCCAGCAGCGCCTGAATATGGAGTATACATCTCAGTTGATCCGATATTCCAGAGCTTATGGTTCATATCAGAATTTCCTTCATAGAGGATTGCTGCTAACAAAGAAGCTCCTGAACCAATGGTTAGTATTGGTTAAGTTTTACGGTCACCACTATGACTTGGTTAATCATTACAGAATATCTGTTCCACAAATGACCACGGATTTATTCTACTTGTCCTAAGCATTTCCTGGTCCTTTCCTCGTTCATTACTTGCCACCGGGTTTGTAACTGGAACAGCACGACGGGTGTCGCTAGTGGAGCAGGAACTGCTAACCCTTCCGGAGCACCTGAGTTCACCCCCGGTTCTTTGGCGGTTAGTGTTACTCGATCTTTGGTTTTCTGTGTGGTGTTTTGTAGATGGTTGTTCATCTTTTTTCTTTTAGCCATTGTTCTCTGTCCTCCTTCGATTAACGGATTCTGATTGCTTCTTTGGTATTCTTACACGATTGATGTCGTCAAACATTTTGGGAATGCGAAAAAAATATATCCGGTCAATTGAAAATGCAAATTTTACTTATTTATTAGAAAATGCATTAGAATGGAGCTACATGTATTTCAAGATTTGCTAACACGTTGCCAGTAAACTCGATCTGCGACTATCAAATCAACAATTGACATCTGCAAATCTTGGTCCTGGCGGATTTATACCAAATTGTGAAGATATTTATTAATTTAACAGATTTTATCGCTAGAACCCAGTTTTCGTACAACACATGGAAGCGAAATATTCGGGATTATTGCCCCAGTTTATAAACTTTTCAAACATAAATATTATTAATCACAATTGCTTGGCAGTAGCAGGTTTTTGATGGAACATTAATTAATACATTGTACAAATACATACACCAGTATGTAAATATACTTGAATCATTTAAAGGCATCACCATATAAAGACTGTCAGTTGATATATATTGAGTTTTTACTTTAATGGCTACAAAATAAATATTTATAAATTAAATCCGTTATAATTACACAAATTTGAATTGTTCTACAAATATTTTCTGAACAAGTACTTGTTTAAGGTGTCGTCAAATTCTAAGACGTTTTTACCAGAAACGGTCTAATGTTTGTTATCATTCAATACATTTGTATTCAAGGAGCTTACAGCTTCAAAACTGTGAATAATAAGTTAAACCTAATTGAGAATCATTGAAATTTGTTTCTCTATATATATAATTAATTTTCTATATGGGGATTTGTTTCATATTTACTGACTTACTGTAATTCCATTCCTATTTCAAGTTGACCTTGGACCTTATTCACAAAGTGTCCGTTAACTACCACATCCGTTAACATCTCCGTTACAAATTTCCGCAAAAAAGAAAAAAGAAAAAAAATGGTATTCACGAAGCCCCCGTAAACTTCTAATTTACGGAGAAAATTAACGGATAGGTTATCGTACCCGATAATCGGACATTTAGATAGAAGAGCAATAACAAAATCCTTTATGATGGAAATGCATAAAATGATATATGTCATATTGCTTTTTTTCATTAGCAAGACACAAGCTTTGGCAAATAGTATTGCACACGTTAATTTTTCCATAATCTTATATTTTATATTATATCACATTTTTTCCAAAAAAATAAAATGAATTTGTTTCTTGATAGATTTTAATCATACTTTTACCAATATAAGGATGACAGTGTATTAATTATCCAATCAAAATACTTGATACAACTTTTTCGACTCATTTGCACACTAATGGACCCGTTATTAACGCACCCGTTAACTTGACGTTTACGGAGACGTTTGTGAATACCACTTTAAAATTTAACGGACATACCCGTTAACTTCTCCGTTAACTTAACGGGTCCGCTAATTAACGGATGCTTTGTGAATAAGATCCTTGAGCCTAATGGGCAATCGTTCATCGTCTATCCGTCTGTCCATTTCTAGTAAACTTTTTACAATTTTGACTTCCTCTTCGGAACTACTGCATCCCAGTCACCACACGTTCATCATATGAGTTTAGGGGGCCCTGATAAAGTGTTGTATTTTTTTTCGTAGTGATTTTAAAAAGGTTTTTAAGAAGTGTTGGCAATTTTCTGAGTGATTTGAAATTCAAGATGGTCGTTGCCTCTGATTGAGTGAGACATTTATAGTGCCAGGAGAATAAGCAGTCATGCATTCATTATGTGTTTGTTGTATCGATTTTGTCCTCTATTTCTACGATTTTCATACTGGATTTAGAACTGTTCTGACATACTGGATTTAGAACTGTTCTGACATACTGGATTTAGAACTGTTCTGACATACTGGATTTAGAACTGTTCTGACATAGTGGATTTAGAACTGTTCTGACATACTAGATTTAGAACTGTTCTGTAGTGGATTTAGAACTGTTCTGACATACTGGATTTAGAACTGTTCTGACATAGTGGATTTAGAACTGTTCTGACATACTGGATTTAGAACTATTCTGACAGACTGGATTTAGAACTGTTCTGACATACTGGATTTAGAACTGTTCTGACATACTGGATTTAGAACTGTTCTGACATACTGGATTTAGAACTGTTCTGACATACTGGATTTAGAACTGTTCTGACATGCTGGATTTAGAACTGTTCTGACATATGTAGTGGTATTTTGTTTTCATTCTTTTACTTCCCCAAATATGCTGCATGCAAAGTCACCTCAATACCAGATATGTTCCTGTAGGGATGCATTTACATTTCTAAATCCAATCCATACAAATCTAAATCTAAGATGGATATTCTGGTCTCTGTCTTCTGACATTATCGACGATTTCTCCAGAACAACTATACACGCCAAGTCACACGATTTGCCAAAATAAGTTCTCTCGTTTTTTTTCTCTCCAGAAGTGTTATTACTTTTCATAGTAATTTCAAAAGTTGGCTGACCTGACTTCTATAATTGAAGAAATCATGTTTTTTTTCTTAAATTTTCCAGGATTACTGCATGCGAAGCGAAGTGTCAGAAGTATCTCTTCATTAATGTTGACCGAGGTGTCATGAACAAGCGTCAAAACCTTTTGTATCAATTTCTAATCTAGGATGCTGTCATTGTCCATAATTGGTCCAGAAACATATTTTAACTAAGAAATACGATAATGTCAAAAACAATAAAGTAAATTAACTAAAACTATACAAAACAATCAGTTTATTTTGTTTAAAGAAGCTAGCTTGACTAAATTGTATAAAGGTTAGTATTTACTCCGGTAGAGCAAGGTCACACATTTCCTGTGTATGAAGCTATCCTGATATACATGCATTATATATTCAATTTTACTTATATAAACAGCCGCACATTCAAGGACAAGACAAAGATTGTAGATAAGTGATTTTTTAGTGATAATCATGACTAAAAAAAATATAGTAATTTGCACCATTTTCAACATTTTCAGGAGACGTAGATACATGGAGCATTGGAAACAACAGTTACTACATATAATGCAATACATTGGGGCAGGCACCGAGTGTAGTTTTGTTGGTGTGTGTGTGTGTGCGTGCTTTATAAACATTTCTTTCAGGATAATGGTAGATAACTGAAAAATATCATTTTTGATAAATAAACAGATCATAGGACCTAATATTAAAAGTCAAGTGTTATACTTTTCGATGTGTCAAATGATTATTTAATACAATGTATTTAGTGAATTATTTATACAAAAATGAGAAAAAAAATCGGATGGTGAATATCTAGCTATAAACTGTATTCCCATGCCGCTAGTGCAGGGGCGGATCCAGGAATTCAAGTTAGGGGGGCGCACTTGAAATAATTTTTCCAATTTTAGGGGGGCGCGCCGGGTGTATTCGGCACGAAACAGGGGGACTGCTCGGCTGAGCCTCACAGTACCCGTTTCTTAGCCTCATCCAAATAAATCTCATATAAAAAGACACCATACCTATATTGTCTAAATGTATCCCTAGACCGCTTGCTCCGGGGAAATAAATATATTGTATCCCGCTGCCGCGTGTCACCATGTCATCCATCAACACAATCAACTACACAAATTGAATAAAATGTTAAATTAATTTAAAAAAAATTTGTATTGTTGATTGTGTAATTTCGGTATAATAAACAATTTATGGTCTATGTTGTATGGAGATATGAAGGTTTGTTTACCCTCCGAAGTCATAAATTTCTCTTGGGGTTCGCCCTCGTGAAATATGACTTCTTCGGGTAAACAAACCTTCATATCTCTACAACAAGAGCAGGGGCTATATTGTCACTGCTCTATACCATTTGTTTCTTTGTACTATTTGTACCATAGCAATTTATTGGATAATATGGATTATAAGTACTAATGATTATTGTTATTGCTATAATAGTTGGGTTTTTTTTCCAAACCAAACATGAATGCTGTTGACAAAATTATTTCTTCCTATTTTATCACAATCAATTAATGGTGTTGCAAAGTGAATTCAGCGATAACTCGTCGTTGTATTCTTTCAATATAAGTTTCAAATTGTAGGAAACAATGAAAAGGATAAAAAATATAAATCATTTTGAAAGAAACAATAAATCATGTAGGTAAAATGCTGTCACTGGGATGAGACTATGATCGGAAGTTTAGATTGACACGGGGATGGGCCTATGAGCGGTTAGATTGACACAGGGATGTGTCAGTGAGCGGAAGTTTATATTGACACAGGAATGGGTCCAGCGGAAGTTTAGATTCACAAAGGGAGTGATCTATGAGCGGAAGTTTAGATTGACACAGGGATGGGTCTTTGAAAGGAAGCTTAGATTGTCACAGGGATGTGTCTATGAGCGGGTTTAGATTGACAGGGGGATGGGTCTATGAGCGGAAGTTTAGATTGATACAGTGATGGGTATATGAGTGGAACTTTAGATTGACACAAGGATGGGTCTATGAGCGGAAGCTTAGATTGACACGGAGATGGGTCTATGAGCGGAAGCTTAGATTGACACCGAGATGGGTCTGAGCGGAAGTGTAGATTGACAAGGGGATGGGTCTATGAACGGAAGTTTAGAGTCACGCGGGGATGAGTATATGAGCTGATGTTTAGATTAACACGGAGACGGTTATATGGGCCGAAGTTTAGATTGACACAGGGATGGGTGTATGGGTGGAAGTTTAGATTGACACAGGGATGGGTGTATGGGTGGAAGTTTAGATTGGCACGAGGATGGGTCTATGAGTGGAAGTTTAGATTGATACAGTGATGAGTATACGAGTGGAAGCTTAGATTGACATGAAAATGAATCTATGAGCGAAAGTGTAGATTGTCACGGGGATGGGTCTATTCGCGTAAGTGTAGATTGACACGGGGATGAATATATGAGCTGATGTTTAGAATAACACGGGGACGGGTATATGGATCGAAGTTTAGATGAGTTTATGAGTGGATGCTTAGATCGACACTGGGGTGGGTCTGTGAGCGGACGTTTAGATTGACACATGGGGTGGTCCACGTGGAAGTTTAGATTGATACGGGATGGGTATATGAGTGGATGTTTAGATCGACACTGGGATGGGCCTATGGGAGGAAGCTTAAATGAACACAGGAAAATCAGGATATAATAAAAGTTTAGTCTTGCAACACCAACAACAATTCGTACGAAACTAAAGGAGGTGCTGTAAGCTGCCTGTGACATACAATTAGAGATGCCACAGGTTGACTGTTACGTGTAAAGAGAGATGTCATAAATTAGCTGTTACGTGCAAAGAGAGTGGCATTCTCTATACACCAGGCTGAAGTTTACATCAAGTCCCAATTTTGTGAGTTGTGAATTTGATTCGTCCCCGTATACAACGAGAACGGAGTCGTATTAAAAAAAAATATGCTCTATTAATGCAAAATCATCACTAGGTTATAGAAAAAAAAGTATATTTGATATATAGCAAAAATTATCTTATTACAAAAATTGTTTATCATAGTAATTACGAAAATAAATTAAGAACACGAGTTTCACCAGAGTCTCATCCGAACAGAACTCTTCAACATTTATACATTAAATCACTAACAATAATGTTCTATTGTACAATATCCTTGGAAGACAACGAAATAAATATCCAAACATTAGTCTAATCACTGTTAATGATCAATTGCCAATTCATGTTGAGCTTATTTTCTGGTTATTACAGAAGGCACATATTGCATGTTCCTTTCAGCATCATTTAAATGTTTAATTACTTTGTCAAGATATACCACCTTGTCAAAATCTTCACTGTTTTTTTCCACTTCTTTGAAAGTTTGTTTTGTTAGAACTCGAAGATTTTTGAACTTTTCCTCCAATTCTAAGAAGTCTCCTACTAGTGTAGACGTTTCGCTCCGTAGTTGCTTTGCTTCTTCAATCATATGTAGCACCCTATTTTGTGTAAAGGAAAGGCTGTTCTGTTCAGTCGGAGGTTGTTCATACTCCACTAATTCATCTTTAAATGTAACTTTCCTTGCGCTTCTTGCCATTATATGTACGTTAGTAACGAGTGTGGTGAAATAAAAACATATTCCGGCTTTGCCGTCACAATTATAAAAACTACTCGTTACGTCACTGAAAGTTGATTCTGCACGTCTGAAAACTTTTTGCGGAAACCGTTAGTTCAATAGTTGTTTATTAATTTTGTCAACAACATGGACAAAGTAGATTCACATAGGTCATTTGCATCTTGGAGCAAACTTCTTCGCTGTAGCATCTGCCTGGGCATATATCGTCGTCCACATACGTTGTCGTGTGGTCACAGTTTTTGTACGAGGTAAGGTTTTTGAAATTGGGCGTATACATTCATGGATGTTTCTCGTTCTATGTCTGTTCATCTATTTTTAGGTAACGTTTTTTTTATATTATGGCATACTAGAGAGAGGGTATACTCACAGTCACTGAACACTATAGTCTATAGTATATATCAATAACAAAATCCATACAATCAATGGTAAGAAAATAGTGTCTTGTGTATTTTCTTACGTTTTCCCAAGTGAAATGTACTAGACCTGATTGTATTGTGTAGGCTATGTGATATGGTGCTAGACAAAAAGGTCTTGTTCGAACAACTCCGAGCCGGGACAAAATGCCTTTCATATCGGGCAAGAAAGATGTTAAATGTCAACAGTATACTCTTTATATCTTTCCGAACATATTCCCATGAAAGAATTACGGGGGAAATGTATTCAAGTGGAATCAACCTTCACACTTTTAATGGAAAAGATCACTTGTAAAGACAGATACCTAATTGTCATCAATTCCACCAATCACAATAATAAAATACAATTTGACTGCAAAAATCGCTATAGTACCAATATGCAATGTGACGGATTCTGATTTTTGGAGAGAGAAAAGAATAACAAGATTCATCACATTTCGTTAAATTGGTATGCACTGAATTATCTTAAATGAATATTAATCATCAAAATTCAATCCGTGTCGGCTATTCGTTTGACTGTTACAAATTCAAATTCAAATTCAAATATTTTATTGAAAAAAGCACATAAGAGGCGTGATCCAATACACACAATAGAACACAAAACATACATATAACATACAATTGATGATAGAACGTAATAAAATCAATAAGTTCTGATATATATAATTAATATGATAAAAAATAAAATAAAATGGCCCATTTTACATAATTATTCAATAGTGATCAAATATTAAATTGGGCAATATATATACTATTACATTATTTATCAATTTGTTGATGAACAGCAGGGTGGTCTCTCACTTCAAAGGCTTCTTTAATATATAAACAGATCTTTTTGACTCCTTCAAATGATTTGGGATTTAATTTTGTAATCAATGATATGTCTGTTTTCACATTTATCAAACTATATTTTTGTCTCAACAGGTTATACTGTGGACATTGGAATAAAGTCTCAAAATAATCCAAGTAAACCTGTATAATTGATTGAATTATCTCCCTTTGCAAGTAAAAATGACGCTTTGTATTATCATCAATGCAGTTCATGTTTGTTTTTTGTTTTTGTTTTTTTCTTTTTTGCTTCACCCATATGCAAAATAAAAGAACATAAAGACAAAAGATTAATAAAGAAATCATCAGTTGTAGTGAAACATTTAGTAATATTCTGACATATGATTGATTCAGACACAATAGTTTATGAAGTCAATATTTTTCAATGTAAAAAAGCTAAAACTTAGTCTTTCAATACATCTGTTCCTCTCTATCAGAATATACAAATGTGTATAGATTTTTTTTCGATATTGCAACTTTAGCACAAAACGTTCCTTCTAGTGTTTTTATCTGATTTGAATTCCAATATATGTAGGAACCGTCGTGGTCGTGATCGTATGGTATTAGTAGTTGGATTTACAACTACATGTGCAATCAGTGCCTATCACCACTAATATTGTGAGTTCGAACTCCGTTCATGGCGAGATGTACTCGATACAACATTATGTGATACAGTTTGTCAGTGACTTTCGACAGATCTGTGGTTTTCTCCCGATACTACGGTTTCCCCCACCAAGAAAACTGACCGTAACGATATAACTGAAATATTGTTGAAAGTGGCGTTAAGGGGGTACCATACACTACACAGGGAGATAACTCTTTAAAATCAGTTGAACGTTTTGATCATATGATGTTTGTATGCAGATTTCAAGCATCTCCGTGGTCAAAACCACAGAGAGAAAAGCTGCTATGTGGCTAGTGAATTCATAGCTCTGAGTCAGTTGGTTGGAATTTGTTTAAATTTTGATATTTATTACAGTGGATATATTCAAACACACTGCCAAAAAAAAAAAAAAAAAAAACGAGCAGATCAAACCAAACCAAACCAACCAATGTTATTCTATTATTGTCTTCTCTTGAGGGAACGGTTTTCATATAGTGCTGTCTGGTGAGGTATAGTGCATGAGCCAACGACGAGGGCACTATACCTCACCAGACAACACTATAGGAAAACTGTTCTTGAGGGAGAAGACTATAATATATTTAATACATAACATCCCATTCCAGAGTTATAAGAAAAACACACTCAAATTCAATATAATGATAATAATAAAATTTACAATGTAAAATTATATTTGCATTGCCAAACCTGGCCATGTTGACAGCAGAATACAGCGAAAATTTAATTTAAAGGAGATAAATCTTGACAAAAATATATAAAAATTATGTGGGAAAATATATGCCACAAGTATAGTCCCCGCGGGAAATCGTTTGAAACTGGTATAGTTCCGTCGCTAGGTATAGTCACCCGTTGTCAAATTTACTGTTCAAAAATAGTTCACACTGATTATCCAATCAAAATACAGCATGTTCATATGTTAGGTACTAAATGTATTTATACTATTAATGTTTCAGTTGTTTGAGAGATTTAGCCAGGCTAACAAGAGAACAATTTCCCGGAGCTCCGACCTCAAGATTAAAGTTGTCCTGTCCAACGTGTCGTAAGAAAACACTAATCGTTTACATACTGCGCAGACGTCTGAGTGTCAATTATTCCATCCAAGATTTTGTAGACAATTGGCGAGAGCAGGATAAAAAGGTGAATTTCAAAACACCCCCCCCCCTTTTTTTTTTTAAAAACCGTTGAATGCCTTTCGTAAAGTTTGGCTCTATACCGGACTAAGATGACGTTATATACAAGCTTGCAAAATATTTACTTGCAACTAATAAGTGTAAAGTGTTTGTACCTGATAACTTGTTACAGAAATGAGTCTATCGTCTTTAATTTTTACTAGGACATTTTAACAACATATTTTACAACTATTATTATTATTTACAACTATTATTATTTATTGAAGTGGTCAGTCAACTTATCTCAAAGTTTATTTTAAATAACATGATTTTACCATAATTGAGAAAGATATACTAATAGAATCAAAAATCTTTTAGTTTCAGAAGGAATGTTACATTGCAGTACGATCGATTGCCACTCAAAGTGACGATATAACGGAATATGAAGCAGACGACACAGAGACAAGCTTGGAAATATCTGTCGAGGAGAAGAGTCAAATACCTTGTCGTATTGATGTTATGTCATTCCCAAACTTTGAAGAGAACGATGAATCCTTGGATGGACACGTAGACAATAATGACGGCTTAACAGAACAGTCAGATAGCGCGTCAGAGGTGTCGTCAAATGGCGATCTTGTTGGTATATGGCGCGTAGAACGCAGACCACCAAATATCGACTTCTTTTCCGAAATAAAAGAAACGTTACTTGGTATATTTGATTGTCGTAGTCGGTTAGTTATGGCTATGATATGGAGTGGATATACGTTTACCGTTATGTTATTAGCAAATGGGTTTTTTCCTTACATGATTCTTTACAGCTTTCTGTTTTTTGTTATTCTATATACGGAAAGTGCACAACAACGACGAAACATGCATAGACTCTGGTAGTTCTTGCAAAGTTATCATTTTACAGTAAAAGAATGTCATGTGTTGGGTGTAATAAAACATGAACTCGCAAGCAATCCAAAGTTTTCACAACCCTATTTAGAAAGGGATAATTAAATATCCGGGTTTGGTGTATGTTTTCGGTGAACATATTAAGATTTTGAAATGTCGTCGGAAAGACTACTAATTTCCAGATCGCACAGAAAATAGCGAAATCAAATACACATTTTGTTGCATATTTTTGTTAATTTGTATGGTTGTACAGCTAACATCGACAAACATCCGGTAACGGATCATGTCAGCTAACATTTGACCGTCTATTTATTCTCAAGAACTCTCTGATATCTGATTGATCCATTGAATATACATGAAGCCTGACGTGATCCCATATGGGATGTCGTTAGATGTTAGGTCTGTTGTATCCGAAAAAATGAGACCACAAAGGTCGGGTAAACCCTGCTATCCTGACACATTATTGTGTCCATATGTTCCATTTTCCAAATAATTCTATATGGAATGATTGCAAGGTCAAGACATTTTTTTAAATGTAAAAGAGAGTCAGTCAACATACTTTATTAAGTAATATTTATACAACGTTTTTTCGAGTTAAACTCTGAAAACCGTTGTATAAATGATTTGTAACAAGAAGCCATGCAATATCACATCTAGGTCGTTGATTATTGCACGGATCTCTGAGAGTAATTAAACTACATCCCAGATTCAAAGTGTGCAATATCTCATATCTGTGTGCATTATTTCATAGTTCTTAGCTGTTGCTTACATTCTAGTATATAAACCATAAAAAAGATCAAAGGAAAATAATGCATTCATATTACAAATATTTATTAAATATCATAAATTGGTCAGAACAACTTCACCTGAGTTATCAAACGACTTGTGTCTTTGAGTATCGAGTCCCATTTTATGTGTCTCCCTTGTTCGAGTCTCGGGCGTCAAGTATGAGTGGCCGTTCATGTCATTGGCGCGATAATATACGCGTATAATATACACTGCGACAAAAGTTAAGCACCACCCTATATTTTTATCGATATATTTGTTTACATCAATACTGTTAAAACAATAAAATAGATATCACCATTTTTCTTACACTTCTTAAAAGACTACACCAAGGGCTCTAAAATTACCAGTCTACGAAGTATTTATCATCCTGAAATACGTGACTATGACGTGGCAAAAATGGGGTTAAAAACAGGCGCTGGAAAAACGTAAAACCAGTTTGTCTTTGATGGAAGTTTTTAACATTGCATTAAAATGCAGAGTCTTCAGATTTTAAGAGCTTTTAAATGCAACTATTGTGCGTATGTGTAAGGCATAAAAATCAATAACGAGTATACCCACCGGGTTTATTGTGAAGTTCTGTAACACGCCTCGTCATGTTTCGCACAAGACGCCTAAGCCGTTCTTGGGGGAACTGTTGTCACTCCTGTAAGATAGCAGTTCTTAATTCTTCAATATGTTGACATTTTTGATTGCGTTGGTTAATTTTTCGGCCAATAAAGTCCCATACATGCTCTATATGGTTCATGTCTAGCAACATCGCAGGCCATGGAATTGTCTGAACAGCCTCTTGCTGTAAAAAAAAATGTTGTACAATTCGGGCTCTATGTGGCCTAGCGTTGTCGTCCATGAACATTGGCCTGTCATCCAACGTATGATTGTCAAAATGGGGGACTACGCGTGGAGCGAGCACATTGTCACGGTATTTTTGACCTGTCAGATTACCATCAAGAACGTACAAGTCCAACTTACAGTCAAAGGAAAAACAACCCCAGACAGTTACACCCCCACCCCCAAAAGCAGTTGTGCCCAAAATGTGGTTGTCCTGAAATGAAGTGTTTCGTTGGCGTCAAACCCTTGCATGACCGTCGGTAGGGCGTAACAAAAAACGACTTTCATCAGACCAGTGGGCCCGTCTCCATGTGCGAATAGTCCACCCCAAATGATCATGTGACCAGTCAAATCGAGCATAGCGATGACGCAATGTCAACTGTGGACGTTTTATGGGTCGTCGCGCTCGCATTCCCTGATGGTGGAGGCGTCTGATTACAGTGCGTGTGCTAATGTGGCCTCCAAACGCTAAATTACCACAAAGTACCACAAAGTGCACCAGCTGTACTGAACTGCCGTTGCCGCGCCCGTCTGGATATGAGCCGGTCCTCTCTCGGCGTCGTTTAGCGAGGTCTACCTGCACGTGGACGGTCAGTAACATTCCCCGTTTGACGAAAACGCTGCATCAGTCGTACAATGATGGAATGGTTAACCCTGAAGTGGTCTGCCACCCTTCTATGGCTAAAACCACCGTTATGCATGCCAACAGCTTGCCACCTTTCTGGTATGGTTAATTTTCGCCGCACCATACCAAACCAATAGAAAATGAAACTTAAAACTCTACACAAAAAAAAATCAGCTTTCGTTGGCAAACACAAATGTTGAAAAGTACACGTGGCACTTTACACACCCTGTCATATACACATACATAAAAATCGATCAATAACCTGTTGCACAGGTAAGTATGTGTGTACAGGTAACGAAAACAGCAAACCGATTTGAAATAAGATCATTATTAGAAAACATATTATTGAAACAAGTCAGGTGGTGCTTAACTTTTGTCGGACTGTATATTATATACGCGTTTATTACATACTTAGTTAAAATAAAGGCATTTTTGTATGACCAATATGACCGGAAGTAAACTGTCCATATTTTCACACCCCGGGAAAATAACCGGTTATTGGATTATTACAAGATCATTTCCATATCGGCCCGGGCCAATATGAGTGTCTCTTTTCTAGATGTCGGAAGTATGTAATAAATAGTTTAATACATGGCCATTTCCATATTGGCCTGGTTATCATCCCGAGACACCCATATTGGCCCGAGACTCAACTTCGTCTCGGGCCAGTATGGGTGTATCGGGATGATAACCAGGCCAATATGGAAATGACCATGTATTAATCTGTATATATTATCAACATATACGCGTATATTGTTGTTATATAGAGAATAATACATAGCAAAACCAGTATCATATGCCGTATCATCCCGAGATACCAATATCATCCAGGGCGCCTTTAGGCCAGAGGGATGATATTGGTCGAGGGTGATACGGCATATGATACGGATTTTGCCATGTTTTATACACTTTATCATATATTTAAACAGGAGAGTATACAATTAATTTGTGTGTCAAAATCAGTTGATAAATGGCTTTCAGGTACAATAAGTGAGTATTCGCAATAAACCCTCTAAAAGGTGTATTTTGATGTCCTTTTATCTGTTATTTCATATATTTCAAACATGCCTTTGATAATACATGTATTTTATGAAAGTTTTGAGAGAAAAAAATTGAAAATTTGAAATTTTTTTGAATTTTGAAACTTTTTTTGAATTTTGAAATTTTATGAAATTATTGAAATTTTTTAAATTTATGAAATTTTGAAATTTTGAAATTTTTTAAATCTTGAAATTTTGTTAAATTTTGAATTTTTTTTGGGTACGATAAAGGGTAGGGTACGATAAAGGGTAGGGGTATGATAAAGGGTGCGCGTCAAAGGTGCGCAATACGGATTGGACATCTGGCACTTTATCAAATATTCAAAACTACTGTATTGACCACTAAATATATGATAAATTTACGTGTATATTGTTGTTATATACGCGTTAATACTTTAAATGAATGTTTGGGTATATACGCGTATATTGCTGCTATATACGCGTGTATTGTTGCTATATACGTGTATATTGTTGTTATATACGTGTATATTGTTGTTATATACGCGTATATACCCAAAAATTCATTTAAAGTATTAACGTGTATATTAACGCGTATATAACAACAATATACGCGTATATAGCAACAATATACGCGTATATAATATTATACGCGTATATTATCGCGCCAATGACATGAACTGCCACTCATAGTCAAGGGGCTTGACTTTGTATACTTTGAACTTTTGTTGATGTTGACGGCACGTGTACATTGTGAAATTTAAAATATGAGCTAAAAAAACATGGTATAAAAGGGGTGTCACCCCACTATTCCGACACCTCATTATTCCGACACTCCTTGATCCGACAGCCCATTGTTCCGACGCCCCATTGATTCGTCAGTTCGCTGTTCCGACATTCCCATTGCTTAACACGCATACAACCTTGAAGCGGCATCTGAACACCGTCAAAATGAGTTGACTGTTCTTAACGTCATGAAAACGAGATGTATTGTGGGTGTGTTCAAAACAATAAGTTAACAACATATTAACGAACAAATATTTAACAATCAGGGGATTTATGTGAATACATGATCCAGTATTATAATTATTACACTAGAAAATTGTTATATCCACGGTAAATTGATTCAGGTCACTTACGCATTAATCGAATGAACTGTTACAATGTAGTTCTTTCAACCTGACGACAGTATACCAGTATAACATTTCATAAAACCGCATTGGTGGTGAAATAGTTGGCGTGCTCGCTTCTAGTGCGATATATCGTGAGTTCCAGCGCCGATCGGGTCCAACCAAAAATAAAAATTAAACTATAAAATTGGTATTTGCTGCTTCTCCTCTAAGGACGTAACATTAAGGAGCTAGTGCAAAGACTGGTTGGCTCAGAATTAGGATAATGCGTCTTGAGTACAGCGACATGTCTACCCAAGGACTGCTTTTAAAGTGACATCGTACTGTAAAAATCCAAGTAAGCGTGTTGGTCTAGTGCAAAGCAGACATCATCTCATTGAAATGTAACTTGTTGTCACTATGATATAGCTGTAGAAATGTAACTTGTCACTATGATATAGCTGTAGAAATGTAACTTGTTGTCACTATGATATAGCTGTAGAAATGTAACTTGTTGTCACTATGATATAGCTGTAGAAATGTAACTTGTTGTCACTATGATATA
>MJUT01012167.1:178014-193552 GCA_002080005.1 Gigantidas platifrons | reverse complement strand
ATATAGCTGTAGAAATGTAACTTGTTGTCATTATGATATAGCTGTAGAAATGTAACTTGTTGTCACTATGATATAGCTGTAGAAATGTAACTTGTTGTCACTATGATATAGCTGTAGAAATGTAACTTGTTGTCACTATGATATAGCTGTAGAAATGTAACTTGTTGTCACTATGATATAGCTGTAGAAATGTAACTTGTTGTCACTATGATATAGCTGTAGAAATGTAATTTGTCACTATGATATAGCTGTAGAAATGTAACTTGTTGTCACTATGATATAGCTGGAAAAAAATGCCTACTTGGCGTTAAACAACAATCACTCACTCATTCGTTCTGTTATGTACAGAACACAATTCAACGTCTGTAAACCAGCTTTCCCGTGTCTTCCTCTCCAACAGAGCTGACACGACTAAGGTTGGTGAACATTGAGTGCAAGAGTCTGAAGTTAAAAAAAACCAATGGTTGATATTGTCATGGCGACCTTCACCTACTGACTTCATAATCAATAGTGTTCTTTCCCTACCTACCACAGAGGTATCATCCGATCAGTTTTGGTGTACATCGGGTTTCCAGTTTGGACACGATATATGGCAAGGAACATTGCCTTCTTAGAAGAAAACGGTACATGTGTCAGTAAAATGTTTGGCAATCACAGACTGCCATCAAATATATCTATTATGAAAAGAAGGTTTGAATAGTGACAGGGAACAATTCCACCAATATCAATAAAACGAACAATCATCTCTCACCCTAAATTATTGAGGGGGAAAAGACCAGAACATATGATATACACTTCTGTTTATGTATTTTTCTTTGTATATATGTATAACTATATGTAATCAATTACAATCAATCAATTGCAATTATTGTATAAAGTGAATGTCTGTTTTGTTTTGTATATCTGATTTATTGTATAATTATGCTGCCCCATTGTGGGCACTTTGATTAGTAATAAAAAAAAACATTTCTTTCATTTCTTTCTTTCTATGATATATTTTTCAGTTTTATTTTGTTTCCTTCACTATACTACTCGTGTGTGTGTTTTGTTTGTTTGTTTGTTTTTTTGGAATGAAGATAAAGTCGGGAATCCAGAATATTCCAAAAGGATAAATAGATTTATTGAAGTTCTTAGTCTGTTGTTATAGAAATATTAGGGGTATAATTTGTTGTGCTCCCCCCCGCTTTTTGCAAACTATGTACCATCTCATCAACGAGTAACTTGCTCTCTCCAAAATGTAGTTTATAAATAGCTCACTGTGGTTAAACAACAATCACTCACTCGCTGCTTATTAGATTTTAGATGGAAAAAGAGGCAATTCTATTTTGGACCAAAAAATGAACATTTGCTATTTTGGAGTTTAATTGTAATTACTAGAGTTTTTTGTTCAGTTTTTTTCTAAGGAATATTTCTGTTTATTTATTTAAATATCTACAAATAATATTTTTTTATTATGTTTCAACACCACTATTCTTTGATCTATTAATAAAATCACCAGTTATTGTTTTTTTTAATAAGATGAAACTCCATTATTGCCGAATTGCCATTCTTTAATTATAGAATAAGCAGTAACATTTTGTTTAGGACATTACAATATAATAAGCTTGTCTGTAAATTCCCCAAATAAACATAAAAGACAAATTTCTCATGTGTAAACAGGTAATTAATATCCTTAGGCACATCAATGAAATTAACAACTTGTCAGTCAATATTGGTATCATCATGTCAGTTTCAGATTGGTTTGTTGAAAGAACCACTTGAGTTGCCATCTAATTTTCTGTATGTTGTTAAGAAAGTTATGCCAGGGATGCCATTTCTCATCATCTTTATGATCGTTAGAATGTGTTACTATATTATGAAGATGACAATGTGCATAATTACTGCACATCTGTCGAGATACTACACATTCTGTTGTGCTGCAGGAAACTGAAATTCGACAATCAGTGGGGATCTTAGGTAAGATTTAAAAATAATTTATTGCTTAATAAATAATTAAGTTTTGTTTAATAAAAACAATTGATATTCATCATCATTAATTGTTATTTTTTTTATTCTGCACAACAATTTTGATGTTTCAGCATCATTGGTAGAGGAGTGTGTGGACCGGATAGTGGGATGGGGGNGGGGGGGGGGGGGGGGGGGGGGGGGGGGTGTAGTAGGGGTTCAACAACAACAAATGGTCATTAGCTTCAAAACAACCCTTCTATCGTGTGCTTAACTGGGTGGACAAAACATTTTCCCCTTCCAGTCATTAATTTAAGATTTTTCTTTAATTTTTGCCAAATAGAGTGGGAAAGAGAATAGTCACACCTCTGACTCTTGCGGGTCAGATAATATGTCTCTCAAACCTTGGTAATATTTTGGCATATTACCTGGACAAGACAACATTCAGGGGCGTAGCTAGAGCAAATCGAAGTATACGCATAATTTCGGCGAAGGGTCAGAGGCAGCTCAAGGCCCCCAGTGGGTCCAAGGCAAAGCCATGGTAGGGGGTCCAGGGGGGGGGGGAAGCCCCCCGGAAGCTCCTGGATTTTACCAGATTTACATACTTCAGAACATGTTTGCGTGAGTGTGTTTTGTTCTGCCTACAGTTCACTATCTGTGTTTTATGGTCAGGTCGTATGTACCGGAGATGGATATAGAAAACACGTATTGAGGATAAGACATATAATTCGTTATCTAGACAACATACTTAAATTAAAATGTTGAAGTGGTGATATCATTAGATCTTTACTCAAGCTTGTGAAAATGATCCTTCTTGGATGAACAGTTGAAAATGAATGACGCACTGTTCTTTAAATTTCTTGCATGTCACAACTCAACATATTTAATTTTCTGACAAAATATTTGTCCCTCTAGCCACGAAGAAGGGTCGGATATCTTTTTCAGGGATTGGGAAGGCAAGGGGCCATGGGCCAATTGCCCTTTGAGACTGAAAATATCCCCTTTTCTTCTTCACTTTTGATTTGAATTTTTTATGAAATTTTAAAGAATGGCCCCTTGAGATATTGAATTTCTTCAAAAATGCTGCAAATGGCCCCCTCTCAAATTTTCTTCCACAACCCTGCTTTTTATGTGTTTGGTTTTCACTGGTCGGTTAGTATGTAGGGATTGGGAAGGCGAAAATGGCCCCTTCTTGTTGTTATGTAGATTCCTCCTTTGTCTGGAGGACTGCACAATGAATACATCCACAATTACTATGGAAGATGATGACTTTTTTCAAAGAAAGAATATGGGATATATGTCGAGAACACAGCAACCCACATCTTACACAAAGTGCATTCAAAATGCTAAATTTTAACTGCGTGTGAAGCGCTTTTCTGGATTAACCTTCATTCATTGTATGAATTCACTGCACATGAAATGAACCCTTAAATTGCAATGACTTGATTTAAAAATTTCGATTTAGAAAATTCATATGAAATCTCAATTTGTCAGACTATCGGACAGACCTTCGGAATCACTGTCTGCTGTATGTAGATAAGGATGTTCAGACAGACAGGCGTAAATACATTGGTAAAACTTATTTCTTCTGCCGCTAATGACGACCTGTGATGCTTTGATATATACTAGACGTTTTTCTTTCAAATTCACTAACTTTCATTTCTACTTTCATTGCTTAGAACAGACGGACGCCAAGTTATGCCCAATGACCAATATTGATATTGCAATAAAGACTTAAAAACTTTAAGAAAGTAAAGCGAAGAACGTTCTGGGATGATCACGAAATTCCGGTGCGTAATCTAGACATTCCAGATCTGGAATCGGATCATTTTCAATCTGGTTTAGAAATCATTTAAAACCAAAAAATGGAACGTCATCTTACTTTTAAAGTTTGATTTCATCAAAAAACGCATATTACGTTTTTAGCTGATTTTTTTTTATGTGTACGCAATTGCGTTTTTGCGTATAGGGAGCTACGCCCCTGACATTATTATATAAATATTAATTGTCAATCAAAAGTTATGTGCCAACCAGCACTTTTAAACAATTTGTTATTGTGCAACAGTTTTTTTATTATTATTTTTTTTTTAGTTTTTTTTTAAAACAACATTTTTTTTTACAACTATATCTACTCTTTTAATTTATTATTTTTAAATGTCACTTTGCTCATTTTTATAGACTACACATACATTTCCTTACAGTTACTCTTGTAATGTTATTGACAATTTTGTCAATGTCCTCCTAAAATTGTAACCAGAATTACTGTCATAAATATAATAGACAACCCAGTATTGATGACCTTATATATTTGTGTTCTCATTATTTAGATTTTCAACAAATAAATAATACCTTTGAATATTGAAAGAGGGGTTCTTGGAGTCTACTGGTGACATTAATAAATAAACCAGGTTACCAGGGAAAAAAACCCCAACTAAAGTATATTGTGATCCAGGAGACTGCATAAAATAACAGTAAATGTTTGACCACAACCTATTCTTTAATGAAAGCCCTCAACCATAGGTATGATTGCAGTGGAACGACCATGCTATTGATCCAAACCTATTTTGTGTTGATAGTATAATTTGTGGTTGGTTGGTTGATGGTGTTTAATGCCACTTTAAACAATATTTCAGTTTTATCGTGGCGATCAGTTTTATTAGTGTAGGGAACTGGGGTACCTGGAGAAAATCACTGACCTGTCGCAAGTCTCTGACAAACTTATCACATAATGTTGTATTGAGTACCCCTCACCATGAACGGGGTTGGAACTGACAACGTTAGTGGTGGTAGGCACTGGTTGTACATGTAGTTGTAAATCCAACTACCATACGATCACGACCAGCACGACCCCCGTATGATTTGTGTATTGCGAACTGAATAAAATACCTGATACTACTGATACAGACATGTCTCTTATCTACCTATCCCTAACAAAACTGACTGCCATGATATAATTGAAATATTGTTGAATGTGGCATCAAATACCATAAACAAAACCTAATATCCTCACCAATTGTGTGCAACATTATATTTCAGACAATACAAATACAAAATAATGTTTAATTCAAATAAGAAATTAGTTTGTGTGACCTATATATACAGGTAATAAATTTCTACACATATAATAGATGACATTTGAATAATAAAATGATAAATAACATGTAATTTACTATGACACTATAAAACAAACCTTTTAACCTCTTCACTATAATGCATCATTGATACCAGTTTATTTTACAAAAAGTGATGATTGAATGAATAGTTTGTAATCTGATACCATTATTTTCTTATCAATGATATTTTGTAAGCTTTGATGTACATATTTTGTACCTGTTGAAATCTTTGTACACAATGTTATCTATCATTAGTCAAACATCAATATTATGAAAGTCTATTATCAATATGACCAGTTTGTGTTTATTAAATACAATCATACTATAACTATAGTATAGGCAGTTCTCCAATGAGAAATGTTATTTTTAATGGAAAAATTTAATATATACAATGTAGGTAATATTTTCTAATTACATGCCAGTTTATTTCTTTTCCTGGACTTATTATGTAAATATCATGAATTTCCTGGGTCATTTCCCAGGAAATTCAGAGTTGTTATGTATGTAATATAAATATATCTTGGTAAATTCAGAATTGTTATATGTAAATTCAGAATTGTTATATGTAAATTCAGAATTGTTATATGTAAATTCAGAATTGTTATATGTAAATTCAGAATTGTTATATGTAAATTCAGAATTGTTATATGTAAATTCAGAATTGTTATATGTAAATTCAGAATTGTTATATATAAATTCAGAATTGTTATATATATATATGTGATATTCATTAGAAGTCTCAACCTGTAGTAATGGGGACAAAAGTTTACAGACAAAATTATTACACAATCAAGGACAATAATAACTCATGGTTAAAATTGGAGCTCATAATTGTACATATAGAACAGTAGAACATAGAGGTATGCTATAAATGTTAAGATGACTGCTACATTTAACAGATAACTGGTACATTTAACAAATGACTGGTACATTTAACAAATGACTGGTACATTTAACAGATGACTGGTACATTTAGCAGATGATTGGTACATTTAACAGATGACTGGTACATTTGACAGATGACTGGTACATTTAACAGATGACTGGTACATTTAACAGATGAATGGAACAATTAACATGACTGGTATATTTAACAGATGACTGGTACATTTGAGAGATGACTGGTAAATTCAACAGATGACTGGTATATTTAACAGATGACTGGTATATTTAACAGATGACTGGTACATTTGAGAGATGACTGGTAAATTCAACAAATGACTGGTACATTTAACATATGACTGGTACATTTAACAGATGACTGCTACATTTGAGAGATGACTGGTACATTTAACAAATGACTGGTACATTTAACAGATGACTGGTACATTTAACAGATGACTGGTACATTTAACAGATGACTGGTACATTTAACAGATGATTGCTACATTTAACATATGACTGCTACATTTAACAGATGACTGGTACATTTAACAGATGACTGGTACATTTAACATATGACTGGTACATTTAACAGATGACTGGTACATTTAACATATGACTGGTACATTTAACAGATGGCTGGTACATTTAACATATGACTGGTACATTTAACAGATGACTGGTACATTTGAGAGATGACTGGTACATTTAACATATGACTGGTACATTTAACATATGACTGGTACATTTAACAGATGACTGTTACATTTAACAGATGACTGGTACATTTAACAAATGACTGGTACATTTAACAGATGATTGCTACATTTAACATATGACTGCTACATTTAACAGATGTGTGGTACATTTGATGCCTTATAAATGCTACATCATTACTTTATTCCTGACAGGACCTCTCAACTTTTTTGTTTAAATTAAGAAATCATTGAATTCAAATGAATTCAAAAAGAAAAATATATATATTTCCTTTTTTCTTATTACTTGTTTAAGTAAAAGTTAATGAATTATGATTCAAGTTAAACAAAGTTTTGTTTTCTTTATTTTTTACAACTTTAACTTTGAAATATATATGTACTACTACTATATAAATAACAATACCTGTATATATATTTTCATGAACAGAAAAAACATCACTAATTCATGCAGTGGCCATTATTATGCCCCCGCGACTATTGGTCGGGTGGCATATTGTTTTATCCCTGTCCGTCCGTCTGTGCGTCCGTGTGTCCGTACGTCCATGTGTCCATGCGTTCGCCCATTCGTTATGGATGCATGAACTTAGACAGATTTTGCTAAATCCATATAGGATATATGGTTTGTCCGGCTAACTCCTCCTACAGTTTTTGAGCTAGACCTTTTATATTTTGTAGACAGTTAGTACCAACACTGAAGGTGTGCATATTATATGGATTTTGATTTTCAACAATTTTTTACAAAATTATGGATGCATGAACTTAGACAGATTTTGCTAAATCCATATATAATTCTTTATTTGCATAATACACCCATGTGGGTCAAGCAAATACAAATACAAACAAACAAAACATAGAAAACATAGAAAATTACATATAGGATATATGGTTTGTCCGGCTAACTCCTCCTACAGTTTTTGAGCTAGACCTTTTATATTTTGTAGACAGTTAGTACCNACACTGAAGGTGTGCATATTTTATGGATTTTGACTTTCAACAATTTTTTACAAAATTATGGATGCATGAACTTAGACAGATTTTGCTAAATCCATATAGGATATATGGTTTGTCCGTCTAACTCTTCCTATAGTTTTTGAGCTAGACCTTTTATATTTTGTAGACAGTTAGTACCAACACTGAAGGTGTGCATATTATATGGATTTTGATTTTCAACACAATTTTTTACAAAATTATGGATGCATGAACTTAGACAGATTTTGCTAAATCCATATAGGATATATGGTTTGTTCGGCTAACTCCTCCTACAGTTTTTGAGCTAGATCTTTTATATTTTGTAGACAGTTAGTACCAACACTGAAGGTTTGCATATTATATGGATTTTGATTTTCATCAATTTTTTACAAAATTATGCATATATGAACTTAGCCACTGACCTTTTGAAATTATAACCGTGGGGCATTATATGTGTCTTACAGACACAAACTAAGACACAAACACCTTTTAAAGTCTATACATAAGTTTTCTACATCATACCCGATGAATAATATACCATTCCTTGAAATTAAGTTATATTGAAAATCCATTTTGGCTCTTCAAGATACTTTCTTTGCATTATACCCCTACACATTCCTCAGAACCAAACCAACAGTTAAGGTAGTAAATTGGGGTGGGGAGGGGTGAGGGGTTGAGGTGGATAAGGTTGAGACGGGGGCATTCAATTTTCTAGTTTTTTATTGAGTTATCTCCCATTAAGAATAATAATTTTAATTCCCATTTGAAATAAAATCCAAGATAGAGGTTACGAATCCATCGAATCCATTGTTATAAATGTATAAATATGCATACCTAAAAGTTTATGATTATCTTTATTAGAAACAATTTAATGTAGCTATTATTTATTGCATCGTAAATTTCAAAGTTGAAATTGAAACGTGAAATAAAAGTATAAAATGGATTATTTAAATGATATATAGAGGCTTCATTTTGAATATATCAGTCATGTGTTTAAAATATAAATGATATTTATAAAGTAAAAGTTTGATGTGTACATCTCTATCTACAATTTGTTGACATTCACCGACTGTCTATGCCTCATTTAACTACACCAGAATAGACACTGATTAGAATAACAATGATGTACTTTTTTACATGTTGATGTAACTAAGATTAAAGGACTATAAACTTCAAAGGTTGAATTTTAAAATGACAGGTAAGTCACTATATTACACCTGAAATTAAGAAAGTTTTGTCTGTTTTAAGTAGAAATTGATTTGTAGTTTTGTTTTTGGTTCCACTCAAGTTCACTGTAAGTTATATTAGTCATAAAGCTTGTAGATTTTGCCTAAATGTCTTTAAATTTTCAAAACAGTGTTCATATACAATTGTCACTTATTTTTATTACAAACCAACTAATACAGGAAGAATCAGACAAACTATTTTATTATATAAATAAACTTAACCATGTTGAACTTCAAGTAGAGTAATTATATCTTGTTTAATACTTAAGAGAACAACTGGAGAAAATTACACATCTGGCTGACCAGTATATATCAGTATTATTGTCACAGAAATAATTCATCATCTTTCTATAAAAACATTTATGGGAATAGAAATATTAAACTCTTATTTTAGCCTGAAGCAACAAATTAAGTAAGATAGACTGATTTAATTTACTTTTTTCTCTGTGGCGTATGGGTTTAGGACAACCTTAAAGTATTCTTGTTTGGCATTGCAAACCCACACTTTTAACAGATGGGTCAGTATAGTAGGTAGTCATTTGTTTTAAATAAAAAATATATTACGATATTACTAAAGTATGACATCATGAATTCGCCAGGGACATCCAGAATGTGTTGAATAGTTCATATGTTAAATTGGGGTGTTGCCGGAATCCCAACATTCTTAAAACATCATATAGTGTAGATTGTTGTTTTAGCAATTAAGTTGGGGCCACTTGAAGGTTGTTATTTAATTTTTTTTTTAAAGTGAAATATTGCATGCTATATTTAATTAAAATGTAATGAAAATGAAGTAAAATATACTGATTTAAGAAGAAAAATTGAAATAAAGAAAATGAGAAATTTAATGAGAAATGAAATAATATATTTTTTGTAATTTAAAAAAAATTTATATGAAGAAAAATTGAAATAAAGAAAAGGACAAATTTAATAAGATATTAAATAGTATATTTTTTTGTGATTTATATTTTTTAAAATACATGTATATATATATATATATGAAGGAAAATTGAAATAAAGAAAATGACAAATTTAATGAGAAATAAAATAATATATTTGTTGTAATTTAGTTTTAAAAAAGTAATTAATAAGTGAAATATGACATGCTATATTTAATAAAAATATAATGAAAGTGTAGTAAAATATATTGATTTTAAAAAGAAAAATTGAAATAAAGAAAATGACAAAATAAATGAGAAATGTACTAATTTATTTGTTGTAATTTTTTAAAAAATCCAATAAGAAAATAAGCCATTAATTAAAACTTTAACAAATGGAGAGCAGATGGTCCAAGGGCTCCCCGTCCAAGCTAAATACCAACATCAAAGTGAGAAGCCCTAGCTGATCAAAATGTAGTGCTTATAATAGTTTGAAAGTGTATTATTATGTTTTCATATTTCATATATATATAGTTTTAAAATTGAACAATAAATATTCATTATTATGTTTCATATTTCATGTCTGCTTATATAGTTTGAAAATTTAATAATAAATATTCATTATTATTTTTTCATATTTCATGTGTGCTTATATAGTTTTAAAATCTAATAATACATTTTTATTATTATGTTTTCGTATTTTATCTGATTCCATTTATATAGAAAATACAAATAGAGAATCAAATTTACCTTTATTTACCTGTGATTGATCTGATCATTCACCCTTAATGGGACCCCTTAATCCCTCCCTCTTAATTAGGAAGGACAACTTTCTGTGATCTTTCAAAATGTTGGGTTCCGGGATACAGCCGTTAAATTATATATCATATATTTTCTTATTAAATATTATCTTATTTATTTTTCATCATGAAGATTTAAACTTACTTCTAACAGATATGTTGAATCCATTGTAAACTTCTAGTATTTGTTAAAAGATATGTATTTGGGTTACCTAAAATTTAGTATCTTCCAAACTTGGATGTAGTACAATTTTTTTTATAAAAGAAATAAATTTACCATGGTATAGAAGTTATTTATAGTACTTTAGTAGTTTTAAATCATTACTTCAGCTTCCTCCATTAATAAAACTTACAGCCATGATGTTATTAACTGTGATGCATAACACCAATAATTCTAATCCTAAACATCTGTAAAAATTTTTTTTTATGTATTTCAAAATCACAAATTGAAGATCACATCAGCTTTTGCAGTTATGCTACATCTGTCCCTCATTAACCTTTAACATTTTGATCTTCTTTAGAACCACTGTGATAAATTAAATCAAAATTAGGTGGCATGTTCCTTGTATTGGTCATCTTTGAAAACTGTATCCCATATTTCATATTGCCATAGTAACCAAAAAACAAAAAAACAAAATAACAAAAACAACAGAAAAATGAACAAAATGTCTACATTTCATGCTTGAACATTTTCAAATTTGAGCTATTGCTTTTTGGTAGAGCTTTATGAGGTATAATTCATGGTTTCATGTAAAATCATTCCATAAAATCTGTCTGTTCATAACAGAAATATACCATTTAAAGAACATGAGAGATGATATCTCCCTTGTTTATAAAAGCTTAGGACTTTTAACAGTATTTTATTGTTTATTCAGTATAGTGTACAATATATTTTAAAACTAATATGTGTTGTTTAGAATTTCTTATGTAGAATATGTACATACTGACAGTTTTTCCAATTGAGCAGGAGCTGCTAAGGGGTACTATCATATACATGTAGTAGTTGGATTTACATCAACCTATATAATCATGCAGTGCCCATTCCCAGTTGTGAGTCATTCCCCCTACCAAATTGTAAGGTGTACTGGATACAACTTCATGTGATAAAGATTGTCAGTAACTTATTGTTTTCACTGGATACTCCAGTTTCCTCCACCAATAAAACAGATGGCCTAACTGAAATATTGTTGATTGTGGCTTTTAACAATGATGATTGGTCATGTATTGTTTTCCGATTATTTGGTGTCGATAGACTGCATAAGTAATTTATAATCTCTTTGCATCTGTTGAATCACTGAACCATTTGAAAGTAAATTTGGCTGGAATGTTCTATGGATGGTCTTTTACAAATTGTTTATTTTATGTATCAATCAGAAATTCAAAATGTCCACCACCGCAACACATTATCTATCATAGGATCCTATCTGAAAATGTATGAAAATCTTCATCTGAGAAACTTGATTTAATCTAAACTGTATATGAATGATCTTTGGGTATTCCCTTATAAAGTTTACATTTTTCATTAAAGGGGAATTTGCGGTAGTGACTACTGCTAAAATTTGTGGACGGAGCTTATCAGCAAAAATCTCCGTTGATATGAACAGCATATTTATGAAACTGTGTGTCACATGACCAACGTGACCAAGGTCACATACTTCAGAAATTTGAAATTATTTTTGTAGTTTATAGACTGATGAAGAGTATTATTTTTAATCAGACTAAAAGTTTCATAGGAAGGAACACTAATGACCGTGCCTGTCAAATATTTTGCTCCAAAAGTAACTATGAAACTGTGTATCATTGATTTTTCCTCCTGGAGATAACCGTGGCCAAAATAATGAAGACTCTGAAGGTTTGCTCCGCCCACAGCTATTTATACCCACGCTCCCGCTTTAAGGATCTGAAATTACAGATGGCTGCACTACATTACTTAAATTGACGTTTAAAGACACTGTAAGAAAATTGCTTTAAAAATGTCCTCTCATTTTAACCAATGAATGATTTCAGAACAAACATGATTAGAAGGTTTATTGGATTACTACATACAAAATTTGTGCAAATTTGAAAACCATGCAGTAATAAAGTTAAAAGAACCAAATGAGAAAGTATTAAAATTGTACATAAATGATATAATTGTTGTTTGATAACTTTAAGTTAGAGTTATTCCCCTTTATTTGCACACATTACAACCTTGTTGTCTACTACACAGAATATTTAAATACATGTATAACTGAGGGTTCATACACTTTTTGGTTGAGCAAAATCAAGGACTTTTCAAGGACTTTCCAGGACAAAAATTACAGTTTTCAAGCACCCTTTTCTGAGCATTTTCATATATAAAACCTTGTTTAACCTTACCTTTCTTCAAGTGAAAATGCCTGTACCCAGTCAGGAAAATGATGGATGTCCAATGTCAGTGGTTTTGTGGGTGAAGGTACTTTGGTGTTTGTCTTTTGTTTTGTGTTTTTATTTTACTTTTATGTTCACAGTTTTGTTTTCACATTTATTGTTCAAACATATGAAACTTGTATGATTTTATCATGTTAATACGCAGTCTGTGCCAAAAACTTTTTCAACAACTAGCCCAGGGGGCAAGTCAGGTCCCACAATTTACTAGCCCTCCCTGATTTTAACTAGCCTGAATAAAAGATATAAATTGTGTTTAATTTTGATTGAATAATTCCTTTTTTATTCTTCATAGTCCTTCAGAAAGTGTTTCATTTTATTTAAAAAAAAGTTCATGATCCGAAATCGAATTGTAAAGACAGCAACGTACATGGAAACGAAAAAAGTGTGCCGTCGACTTGAGGAGAAGTAAATGTGATAAAAATTTAGAAATAGTCATTTATCAGTTAAGAACATTGATCAAAAACGTTATCTTATATAAATCAGGGTCTTATATACCACCCCGTTGTACGAGGAGTCTGGAGCTCTTCCTAGTTTTCAGGTGGGTCGTTGTTGGAATATTTTCATCTGTAATTAGTCGTATTATCAAAACGGAATCTCTCTGGATTTTTCTCTTGTTAACCACGATACAAAGCATATTCCGAACTTGATTCAGGTGAACTCCACGATGTTAACAACGTGACAAATGCATTTGTAAGGGTAAACAAACAGCAGCGAGACGTTCATGCATACAAGTAATCGTACCAAGAAATTATCTGAATACTCAGAGCTTTTTTTGTAGATAAAGGTCATCGATTTTCACCAGCCCGTTCGGGATAGCATTATAAAGCTTTTACTAGCCCTGTCGTTATTTTACTAGCTGCGGGCATCGGGCTAACGTCGCAGACTGAATACGCTGTGTTTCTAAAGAAGTTAGAACAAATCAACTGCAGCAACATTTATTATCAACTCAGATAGTGTCCTGTAATTGTTTCATTTTTTCTTCTAGCTCCTTCTCGATTGTTCCCAGAGTTTCTTTCTTTTCTTTAGCACTCCTCCTGAGTGCATTTGACTTTGTAATGAGAGTGACCTTCCCTTTTGATTCTGCTTTATCAGTATATTTCTCTGCAGATTTTGTCAATGCCTCAATATCATCCTCAAGTCTTTTCTTTTTTGCCTTTATTTCAACAATGTCATCCATTATATACTTGGTTCTAGCTCCTGAAGCTGACAACAATAACTCTTTACTATAATTAACATTCAAAACTCCACCAACACTCCTAACATGTACTACAATGGTTCTTTGAGCTACTAATGATTGTTTAGATAAATTTTCAATTGTCACTTCCTTGTTGACAGAAAAACCCCTTTCAACAGTTGCTTGACCATGAGAAAGTAGCAGAAGCAGTTGGCAAACTTCCCATAAATGGGAATAATCAGCTTTTGCTAGCTTATCATAATAGAAGGAATCCAATCTATCTTCTGCAGAGTTAAAGCTGTTCAAAGATTCTGAATGAGATTGTAACATAGTGTAATAGAAATGGCTGAATTCAGTCAAAATACTGTCTCATATTTGTTCACTTATTCTCTTCTTTTCGGTCATCACTTTCAATATGCTACTCAATTTTGAAGAACTTTTCTCTTTGTCAATTATCAGGGTTCTAGGATCTAAAACACTCATATATCTAACAATCGGATATTTAACTGGTGATTTATCAAGTACCTTGCTTAACAATTTTACTAGGAAGGATCTACATTCCTGTCTGAATTCATAAACATACCTATCACTTACTTTTTTGGAACCTTTTAAATCTCTAAGAATATTTTCAGTAATAAATCCAACTTTGACTTTAGATATTTCAATGTAATTAGTTTGTTTGGTAACATCTACTTTTTAGTGCTCGGTGTTTCTTTTAATAATTCTGCCTTAATAAATTTTTCCATCAAATTTCTTACCAAATTTGTTAAATCTGCACACAAGAATGGAACCATTGGTTTATCAGTTTGGTAAAGTTTTAAGAATGGTTCAACTTCTCTAGCAACCAGGAGAAAAAAATTAAATCTTGCTGTAAATAGTTTGTCGCAAAGGATACCTTCAAGCTCTTTGAATGATTTATTTGTTGGCTCTTTGATTTTTTTACCTTTAACTGCATCTACATACATTTGAAGCTTTGGGAGTAAAAGTAATGCCCTTTCTGCCACTGATACATTTTCAAGCCACCTATGCTTGCAAAAAGCTAACGGAAAAGTCGTGCATCCTGCAGTAGCATTGGTGAAGTTCTCTCGTCTTGCAGGGGAATCCTTAAATAACCACCTTAAACTTGAAAGACTCCACTTAGCACCAGCATTACAACCATCTCTAAACGCGTTGTGTAGAATGTGCAAACCACAACTTCCAAGATTAAATAAATTTTTCCCACTTTCTTTCTCAATGCTTTCCTGCATAATATCATATAGCTTCCAATTTACATTTGGTCCATCCATAGATAATTGTATCAATTTACATTTGGTCCATCCATAGATAATTGTATCAATTTACATTTCGTCCATCCATAGATAATTGTATCAATTTACATTTGGTCCATCCATAGATAATTGTATCAATTTACATTTGGTCCATCCATA